>PVKM010001060.1:57734-86101 GCA_004027735.1 Carollia perspicillata
CCCCCCCCCCCCCCCCCCCCCGTCGGCAGACATCCAAGGCAATCAGCTCTTTCCCAGTGACTACCATTTGGGCTCTTAAAGAAAAATTGTATACTAACAGTTCAGTTGCACTGTTCTTGTAAGTATTTAATTACATAACACACAGGAGTTTTCCAGTTATTCTCCCCTATCTAATTTTATCTGATCTTTCCAAATGCCCTGTGAGTTTTGGATTAGCAAAATGGTTGTGGACCCTCAGGGTACTTGAAGATGTTAAGTGACTTGCCCAAAGCTAAACACTGAGTTACAAAAGCTAAAACAGAAGTGAAGTCAGATTTCCTGGGAACTCCTCCAGTTCTCTTTCTACAGCTTCAAGAAGGTAGAGTGGGGCTTTTCAATGAAAGTAGCTTGAATGTGGAGGAAAGAGCAGTAAATAAAGAATGAGATTTAAACTGAGATGTTGTCATGCCTTTAGGTGGGGGAGTTGGGGAAAGGGGGACAGGAAGGCAGGTGCAGGTTTTGTTTTACCAGTGGGAGACACGCTGGGTCCCTTTCTGTCCAGTGGTCTGCTAGGTTCTGTAGAGGAGAACAGTCTTCGCTGTTGAAAATCTCAGGGAGATAAGCTGGACAGACACAGGTAAATATAAGTTCAAGTAATTATAGCTGCCCACAGATACACAAAGGATTGCCATTTGGAACAAGTAGGGAGGCAGATTACTTCACTGGTTAAAAGCAGAGCATTTGGTGACAGAAAAACCTAGATTTGCACTCTTGGCTTTGCCATTAGTTACATTGTGTCACAAAACTTACCTCTTTAAACCTCAGATTTTAGGATTTTTTTATAAGGTCATTATGAGGATTAAGTGAGAAATTGCACTACAGGCACTAAATCCTAGTGTCTGACACTGAGCATGATCATTCAATGTTAGCTATTATAACAGATGCACTGGACTGGAAGTTACAGAGAGGGGCGTGTTCATTTCTGCTTATCGGTCTTTCCTTAGCACCGCCATTGTGCCTGGATTTATAATGTGCAAAGAGCTATTTTTTGAAAAACTTTCTTGAGGCTATTCGAACATGGTCTAAGGAAGAACTTTACCAACTGATCCTAGTTACCAATGGTAGAGATAGCTTTGGAAGTAGAGGTGATTTTAGTGAATATTGTAAGGCGGACTCACAGTTCCTAAGGTCTTTTCGTTACTGAATAGGAACTGAACCGGCCAGTGGTGTGTGGGTTCCTGACTTCATTCAGGAAAGATTTCACAACATGAGGCCAGGTGATTTTGAGAGTATGTGTATCAAAGCTATGGACAGTGAAACAAGGGAGGGCTTAGGACAGAAAAACAGGAGGAGAGAGCCAAGGAGCGGCTGCTTTGTCTCACTGAGAAGTCAGAGTAAATTAAGGAGGCCTGGGAGACAGGTTCAGGGGGTTGTTAGCCCAAGTCAAGCTACAGCTCATTGCCAGTCTCCTGGGGTCCCTTAGAGTTTAGGAGGTACATGCCTGAGAGGGAAGAAGAGGAAGAAGGGAAAAGCACAGGTGTGTTTATTTTTGCTTGGAAGGAGAAGTGGCCAGAGGTGTCATTATATACCAGTTCGTGCGCTGTGGCCAGTGGTTTGGCTAGATAGTCCGGTAACTGGAAGTAGAAGGAACATGATTAGAAATTGGGTGACAATGAATTCTGGGAAAGAGTTATGGAGATAAACCTCTTCGAAAAGGGAAGACAGGAGGATATTTGTATCCCATGTGAATGCTTATCAAAGGGCAACCTCAGCAGAGGAGGATTTTAATGATCAAGTCGGTGGGATGCCCCATCGCGTCATCACTGAAAAGGTGAATAAACAAAGCAGTGGTGTGGTAATGGTGGAGGTTATGCATGGGCTCAGAAACATGGACTTCTCACCACGCTGACCTGGTTAAGGCCACTGTTTCGTGGCCAATCTGCCAGCAGCCAAGACCAAACTGAGCCCCTGACATCATATCGTCATCCCCAGGGTGATCAGCCAGTTACCTGGTGGCGAGTTAATTACATCAGACTCTCCTATTATGGAAGGGGCAGCGTTTCTACTTACTAGAATATACACTTAATCTGGATACAGATTTGCCTTCCTTGCATGCAATGCTTCTGCCAAAACAACATTATGGTATTCCATGCAGCATTGCTTCTGACCATGGAACAAACTCCGCAGTGAATGGAGTTTGGCCATGGGCCCCATGCTCATGGAATTCACTGGCTCCTACCACGTTCTCCACTATTCTGAAGCAATTGGCTGGCTGGATAAAATAGTATAATGGCCTTTTGAAAACTCAATAACAGTGCCAGCTGGGTGGTACTACCTTGCAGGGCTGGGGCAAGGTTTTCCAGAAGGTTGTGTATACTCGGAATTAGCATCTATGTATGGTGCTGTTCCCCCCATAGCTGGGATTTACCAGCCTAGAAATTGAGGCATAGAAATAGAAGTGGCATCATTCACTATTAGTCCTAGTGACCTACTAGCCACATTTTTTGCTTCCTTTCTCTCCAATCTCATGCTCTGCTGAGCTAGAGGTCTTAGTTCAAAGGGGAAGAATTTTTCTACCCAGAGACACAGCAGTAATTCCATTGAGCTGGAAACTACTCCAGCTTTGGGCTCTCCATGCCCCAAACCAACAGACAAAGAAGGGAGGTAGTGTGCCAACTGGGATGACTGATCCTGACTACCCAGGAGAACATGGATTGCTACTCCACGATGGAGGCATGGGGAGGTATATTTGGAATACAAGTGATTTCCTAAGGTGCACCTTAGTTTTGCATGCCTCTAGAACACAGTCAATGGAAAACTACAACAGCCCAATCCAGGCTGGACTTTTAATGGCCTAGACCATGTCAGGAATGACAGTTCAGGTCACTCCAATATGCAAAGAACCACTACCAGTTGAGCTGCTTTCTGAGGACAAATGGGTACTGGAAGAAGATAGTTATAAATACCAGCTATGACCACATGACTAATTATAGAAACAAGGATTGTAATTGTCATGAATATTTTTCCTTGTTATGAATATGTTTGTGTGTATGAAGTAAATGTCTTTGTTTTCTTCTCTCTCTTATCCCCTTGTCATGTAACAAAATGCGTTAACTTTATATGAAAATATTTAAGAATTACGAACTTTAGAGCATAGTATTTCAGTTACTGGATACCGGATTTAAGTTAACTTAAGTTTACTTAAGTCAAGGAGAGGAGTAAACATCCTTTAAGGACTTTGCATCCTGTTCTGGGGTAAGGGTTAGTAAGTTTTCAATTGTATGCAGGGTAGTTGTATCATATTAAGTGGAAGTATGACCTTGTTAAGCATAATTTAAGAAGATGCATATGGGTGCCAAGGTGACCAAGGGTAGACTTGTGATAATTAACTTCATGTATCAACTTGGCTGGGTCACAGTGCCCAGATATTTGGTCAAACATTATTCTGGATATTTCTGTGAGGGTGCTTTTTGTATGAGATTAACATTTCAATCACTGAACTTTGAGTAAAGCAGATAGTTCTACATAATGTGGATGGGCCTCATCTAATCATCTGAAGGCTTGAACAGAACAAAAATTGATCTTCCCCAAGAAAGAAGGAATTCTACCAGCAGAGGCCTTTGGAGTTGAGTTGCAACACTGGTTCTTCCCTAGGTGTTCAGTCTTCAGGCCCAGCCTACAGATCTTGGACTTGGCAGCCTCCATAATCCCATGATGCAGTCCCTCAAAAACCCTCTCTCTCTCTCTGGAGAACCCCAATACACATATATGTATATATAAGCACAGACATATGAAAATGCAATTACCCACCCACTTGGTACTAAACTTTTGCCGCACTTGAACAGGTGCTGTAGTTCTTGCTACTTCTGACAACCTAATAGTCACTCTGCTATGACTTTAAACCTACCCACCAAGCACTGTGCAATTGGGGCCCTTTAATCAGTGTCTTACCATCCTGTAGAGAAGTATATTTTTAAAACATAAAACAAAGTAGAAGGGTTTTGTATTAAGTGTTCATTCAGACTCTGACAATGTAAAAGTTATGGAAGAACTTTATGATTTCAAGTTAGACAGAAAACATTCTGTGAGGAAGCCATGTTATCACTGTGTCCTCAGACTAAAGTATGTGGGAAAATTGGTGGAATGACAGAAGTCAAACAGGTTATGACAGCATTCTTTTCTATTAACCAAACTCATACAGTGTCATTAATGAAGAGGGTATTCCTCCATTTACTCCCCTGTATCTGCAAATACTGCATGACATTTGCTACGATCATCTACCGAGGCTACATGTGCTTTTATAGAGCAGGCAGGGCAATCATGGATTGCTGGAAAGAGACCTTGAGACCAGGCTGCCTCTGGATGGAACTACAATACTCTTGGGAAGATCGCTTGCTGTCGCTTTCTTTAAACTCTAAAGAAAAAGCAGTTCTCCTTGGCCAACTGCCAATGTCTCGTCAACATGATCATCCCACACCTGCAAAACCAGGAAGTTCATAAACAGAACAGGTCAGTGGGCCTTTAGCTAAAAACAGAGGAATCATGGGACCCAATGGTTTTCTCATTTTTTAATTTTAACTTTACAGACAGCAAAGAATTTGGGGCACAGGAGAGTTTGGGGGCCATGTAAAAAGGAGAGAAAAAAAGGAGATACATTTTTTTCTGACTTGTTGGAAGATCATCTGTAGTGCTTGGAACAAGAGGTCACATTGGCATTTTAAGCCAGCTGGGCGAATGAAAGCCTAGATGGCCACCCTTCCAACGTTTGTGTCTCTGAACCTGACAAAGTATCCATTCGATGTGTCTGTGTAAAAAAAAAAAAAAAAAAAAACAAATAGCATTTATTTTGGTTTTCTTGGAAAATGGTTATTCAACATGATGGTTTAATGATCCCTTTGGACCAAAAGAATAGCTTAACCTTAATTTAAAAATCTTCATTGTACATCATAAAATCTCATCTCTCAGATTTCTGAAGCAATTGAGTAGTGTAATATATAATAAAATTGCTGAAACCAAGAGTTTTTTGTTTGCCCTGGTTTTTTTTTGCTTTTTATAGTGAGGTATAAAATGACTGCAAGGGAAATGTACCCTTGATTATTAGGTGAAGGAAGGAAAACTAGACTTGATTGAGAAGGAATAATGTTCCCAGAAATATGTAAGGGGGATATTATTAGACAAGATTGCATGCATTCAGGGTGGTATGGCCATAGACTGAGGGGCATATTATTAAACCATTTTATTTATTAAGCACTTCCTAGGGCCTTGCATTCTTCGGGGCACTAGGGGAACCATGGAGAATAAGACAGATGGTGTCCTTGTCTCACAGAGACTAGTTCCTCATATGGGGAGACAAACAATAAACCCAAGAAACATGTCAGATAATAGAACTAATATGCAGAGAATCAAAATAGGGTGAGTGACAAAGATGGCCAGCTGCCTACACGAGGCCCACTGCGTAAGTGATGTTCACTCTGAAATCTGAACAGTGGGACGGATCCAGCCATGTAGTGTCAGGAGGAGAGCATTCCAGGGGGATAGCAGAGCACAAAGTCCCCAAGGCAGATGAGAGCTTGGGCTGCTAAAGGAACAGAGAGTCAACATGGCACCAGCCTGGAGGACAAAGGGGAGCGTGGAAAGGGAGGGAGTTGGAGAGGGATGTGCTTGAAGGCTGTTTAGGTGGATAAGAAATATGAATTGTACAGTCTGGTGTTCAAGGAACTCAAGGACCAGAGAGGCACCTAAGATTTAAATAACTAAGAGCACAAAAGTTATGACTAAAGGCTACAATGAGGGGAAGCAGGGTGGGATCTGGCGGATTAGCTAGGTGTGGAGCATTGTTGCAGGAAGCCACTGGAGGTGGTTTGGGGCTTTAAGAAGTTCTTTCTAGATTTATCGTTTCCCGGATATCACAGCACTGTGCAATATTAGATCTGCAGAACTTCCAGCTCATTCTGCACTTGAGAAAGTGCACGTTGTAAATGGTTAAACCTGCCGAAGCCTGTTTGTTCATGGCATTAAGGCACAGCTGGGCCTCAAGAAAAGTAGAGCTATGTGTACGCTTACCTTTTCTTCTGGGAAAGTACTGTTCAATTTCACCAAATAAATGTAGACCACGCCTGAGTGTGCAACACTGCTTATCTTAGGCATTCTGGTTAGAGCCCAGGCTCAGTGCCGTGCCTGGCACGAAGAAGGTGCCCCATAGAGGTCTCAATGATTGAAAGTAAGTTGGCACTGGATCCTCTTTCCATAGCTGAAGGATCAGCTGAATGACCTAGAAAAGGCATCTTCTGTGCCAGCTGGCCTTGTCTGACCTTCTTGCGATGACTTCACCTTCTCAAAAGGTCCAAACTTACATTTTGTCATTTCCCATTCATCCTGAGCAACTGAAAATTCCTTTGGGTTGGCTTTTGGCTTCCTCTCTGCTTTTTCACCCAAAACTTAAGCCTTCATTTCAAACACTTGGTAAACAGGTATTTATTCTGTTATCACGGCGTTCAGTTCTTTGAGACAGCCCTTTCTCGAGCATTATCTGTGGGAAGATGAAGAGAGGAGTAGGACCTTTGGAGAACAAAGCAGGTTATCTTTTCAGGCCTTCTGTGAAATTCCCACCATTCAGGACTACCCTTGGCCCATCCTTGGCCCTGCAGATTAAGTGGTGTTTATGCACTTTAAACACAGCACATACCATTATTATTTTGACTTGTTGGAGTCTTTGTGTGATGTGCTCTGTTTGTAGTGGTGGGTGATACGCATAGGGTGGGGGCAAGGAACGTAGGCATATTTTCCCTGTGGGATTCCAATTTGATCATGGCATTTACCAAATTCTTTATTTCAATTATTTTTCACAATTTGTGTTAAGTGGTAGTATCCCCATGATACAGATTAAAGTTTAAGGTTTGGAGCATACCTACCTAGTCTATGTCTCACAGGTAATGAGCCTCAGGTGTGGCCAACTAAAGTGTACCTTTAGCCTCTAACTGACACTCCTCAACTTGCTGTGGGACGTGACATAAATAATTACGTAGCTTACATTCAGAGTTGAAACCAAAAGTAAGCTCATGTAACTTACGTAGTTTATTGCTAGCTAGATTCCCCTTCCTCCTTTGCTGAGAGCAACTACTGGCCACCCTTCTTTAATCTATGACCCTATCGAATCAAAAAATGTATTACAAGCTCCCTAAACTGCTTTACATTAAAGGGATGCCAATCGACCTTCCGCCAGCCATGCAGTCCCTGGTTTTCCCACTACTGGTTACTATTACAATTGTCTTATTTCATTGGGGCAATTTGTAGCCAGGGTTTACAGGAAACAGTCCTTTAGGGTGGCCTGAGTTTCTGATGCTTATTGCTAGATTGATTATAGGGTCAGAAATGGGAGGGATTTGGGGAGAGATTTACACTGAGTCAATTAAAGCTTTTAGGTTTCACTTTAGTTTGGCTAAATAAGTCTGCCAGAAATCCAGGCTCCTTATTTACTATCGGCACTCAGTGAATAAAGTGGGGGTGAAAGAGAGCCCTTTATTCTGCCTTTGTTAGGTTGCAATTTAATATGTGTGTCCCAAAGATTCAGCCAAGATATTCCAAGCCCTGTGCTGCCTGAACACCAAGGCTGGGTGGGCCTCAGGACGAGTAGGGAAAATAAGTGGGCCTGGGGGGTGGCCCTGCACAGGGTGAAGGGGGAGGCTCCTTAGCCCAACGCTCTGTCTATCTTTGCTACAATACCTGAAGTTTTATCACCACAAAGAAATTTCCTCGGATTGAATGGAAAGGGCTTTTAAAATGCAAAAGCCTAACAATAAATAAATGCCTAACTCTAAAGCTATGCTGATAATATTGAAGGCTTTCAGTAATGCCATAGTCCTCTTGTGTTTAGAAAGTCAGAGATAATACCGAATTTTGACTTTACAATTTTTCCTACCAGCTCTTGTGTTATTTTTCATAACCATGTAGAAAGATCCCTGGATGTCATTTTCCGGGTCAATCCTGAGAGCCAACTATAAAGCTGTCAAACATATGTGATTCCTTGCCCTTCATATTGTATTCTAGGTGACAGTTTTGTTTCTATTGTTTGTTGGATTATGATACATTAGACATTATAACATTCCAAAGATGGAGATAAGGCAGGTTTCAGCCTGTCATATACCGACTGATTTATTGCTAGCTAGATTCCCCTTCCTCCTAAATTGAAAGCAACCACTGGCCACCCTTCTTTAATCTGCATCCTGATTGACATGAAAGATTCACTACAAACCATGCCCCCACCCTCCAGCCCACTTTCCTGTGCCTGGCTTTCTAGAAGGAAAGCGTACAGACCTTTGGTGTTATTACCGGGGAAAGATTGCTAATCCCTGTGCTAGCCCGTAACTATGCTTGTTGAGACTTCCTTCCATCTTCCAACTTTCAACATTCCCTTGTGTGTCTGTGTGTGTAAATTTGTTCATTTCTCATGAGATGGGGGAAGTCTTTAAAAAAGCAAATACCTTTAGTAGAAGGAGAATAGTTGAGTTATTGATCACAGTTTGGCCTTGAATTAACTCTCCGAAACACATTGGAATGTGTCACTTTGAGAGCCTTGGTGGAGGGATTTTCCTTCGTGGCTTTGAGATGTCCTGACATGAGGACTCCGTCTACCTTGGTAGGTGACTGCTTACCTGCCCATCACCCTGTGAGCTGGTGCTTACCACTGTGTGTGTCTTCTGCATCTAGTACAGTGTCGAATGCAGAGTTTCAGAAGAATCTGTTGATGAACGGATGAATGAACTCCAACCACAACTAGAGCTGTACCAGGCATAGAAGTGTCTATGCAGGGTAGTAGTCAGCAGTCCTTTAGATGGATATATATTTAAGACATTATTAACTCCATATTTATTGGTGAGGGGACAAAATAGTGTGTGTGTGAGAGAGAGAAAGAGAGATTTGTGCCAGGTGAGCTCTTTTCAATTTCACTTGGAAGTGCTGTTTTCCTGTTTCGCCAGTAGTGGCCATACACATTTTGTCTGTGTGTAAGGTCTGGATGAGGACCATATTTCCAAATTATTCCAGAGTTGCTGCGCAGCACCTCGGAGTTCAGCACTCAGACTATTTCTTCTGCTTAGAACAACTTTCCTCTTTTGTACCAAGCAGCTTTCCAGGACCAGCCCAAATATTTCTTTGTGGAGACTTTGTCCAACAATTCCATGTCTGCTACTTCAACCCAGTAGAAAATTCCTCTGTTCTACTTTGACTGGCTCAGGCTTCAGTTTCGCATTCATCGTGTTGTACCATAATGTGTGTGTGTGTCTCCCCTCTTTAGAATGAGAGCTTCTGTGAAGTTAGATAACTGGATTAGTCATGTTCGTTTCCCTTGATCTTAATACTTGTACTTAATAAGTGCTTGTTAAATGATTGCATGAATGAATGGAAGAGACACAGGCAGGTAGGGAGGAAGGGAAGCAGAAAGGGAGAGAGGGAGGGATGCCAGGAGGAAGCAAGGAAGGCTTCACTCATCTTCTCCCATGGTGATTAGCAGAGTGCAGGGCTCTGAGGCAGTTGGTATTAGGTGGGGAGAGAGTGGGAGGCAACAGTTCAGAGTCTGGGGGACCATGTAGTGCACTAGTGCTGCCGGTGGAATGTGGGAGAAGCCTAGCAGTCAACTAAAGTGACAAAGAAGGGGCACAGGAACAAGACGCATTCAGGCCTAGAAGCAAGTTTTGCTAGGTAAGAAGTTTGCCTATCGTCTGCCCAACTCAGAAAAAAATAACAATAATTGCATTATCCTTAATAGTTAAAAAATGCTATTGGGAAAAACAACATAAGACTTCCATGCTAGACAGCTATCTGCACATTATTTAACAAAACCCTATTCTAAAGTTCTTATGGTGTAGTCTTTGTGTATTCAAAATCACTGTTTTGGGAGGAAAAAAAAACCTATATACAGAAAGCATGTAGTTTTGTGGGTTTAAATAACAATGCTCTTCTAGATAATGTGTTCTCTTAGTTACCTACTGTATCACGTTCTTATCTCCTTATGCATGTCAATTTTGACAATGATGACTACAGAAGGTAATAATCATTCTAGAACCTATGTTTTATAAATAGACTTGTACTTAATTACCACTGCCAGTGTCTTATTGGTAATACCTATCCTAAATAAATTCACGTGTCATCGTTTTCTATGTGATGAATACTGTGAAAAAGTATGGACTTGGTGACAACCTTCCACAAAAATGAGTCCATGTAGTTGGTCTCTAGTGTAATCATTATGTTTTCTGGTATTTCTATGTGCTCTTTTTGATGATGCTCCAGGGAAAGAATTCTATAAGCATCAGCTAATGAATCAATAAGTACAGGAACCTGAACTGTGTACAGCATTGTTCTAGAATTTATGGCACTTTGCGCAATGCAAAACAACTGCGTGCCCTATTATAGTGGAAGATATTATATCTAGGGAATGAAGACTAAAACAGTGGACACATTTAAGTAGTCCAAGTAGGGGTATAGCCAAGTCCTTATGAAAAGAATTTTTCAAAGTGTTTCCTCTAACATATTGAGAAATACCAGTAATTTGTTTTCTGTGCCTTTAAATGAAATGAAAAGGGTAGTATCTTAGTAAGAGTTTCAGATTTTTGTTCTTATAGTCCATCATGAAGAAGTAGAAAAAATACAGTAGAAGAGGTTTGGTGCAAACCTAACATGTTGGGGAATCATTTCCATTCGAGAGTTTTGACTGCAGTTTGCCCAGTGTGAGGCCTAAATGGGAGAGGGCTGGCTTGGGGGAGTGGGGAGGTAATTAGTCTATTTCCTATCAAATCATCTGTATTTCTATGACTGCCCAAGGTGTTGCAAAGAAATTTTCTGGAGCTGATTAAACCTCAGGAGAGAAGTGGGGGGAGATCGGCATTGTGGAGCGGCTCTCCAGAGAACACGATCGCCCTCTAGGCTGCATTAACTAGCAGAGTTTTGCAAGCAACTCTGGCCTCTGCGCCACCAGGGAGTAAGAGGGAAGGGGCCGGATTCTTCCTGGTAGGAGGGCTTTCTGGACCAAAGAAAGGAGCTGGCGACGGGAAGGAAGAAACAGATCAGGCGTCTGAATAGCGGCCACCGGGCAGCCTAAAGCCTGTGCAGAGTTAACAGGCGCGCGTCACACACAGTTCCTTTGCCTGCCTCCCCCTTCTCCGTACACCCGCCGTCCGTGTGTCACCTTCCTGTTCGGAAGTCTTAGTAGGTTGCCGGGACAGGACAGGGGGCGCCTGCTCCACCCATCAGGTATCCGGTTGGAAGAAAAGCCAGTCTCAACAACTTGATTCTCCTCGTTAAATGATAAGTTTAGCAGACCATTCGTCTCCAACTGCTGAACATTAGGGTGGGGGGTGGGGAACACATCAGAGGGCCCTTGTCTGTTCCAACCACAAATCATATGGTTGTGCCTCTTCTTGTCCCACTTACAGCCCTCTAACTTAAATTCTTCCTGGAATGCAAGCTGGAGCGGCAGGGCTTCTTTGAGAAAAATGATTCCTATGCATGTGTTTTGATTTTCTGGACTGATTTGTGATGATAATCAGTCAAGTTACATTTTTTGTGTGTCTTACTGAGGGTGTAATAAACCCAGGACTCTGAAGCCTGTAATTTTCTGAGTGACGTTGCTGTTGCTTGCAATGGAGGGCATGAATGGCCCAGTGTTGAACTTTGCAATGTGCTCCCTTCCTGTATGTAAATTGTCTTTATATGAAGTGGGGGTTGATGACACAGCGGGGACAGCCGCCTCTGACTCTTCCTCGTGCTCCCTTGTCATCTCAGCCTCCGGCCTTATCAGGCTCACATAGCATGAGGTTACTCTAGCCCTAACTGAGTTCGACCTACCTCCAGCCTCCACAAAGTAACCTCCAACTTTCCTATCCTAGGCAACCTGAAGAATGAGAGAGGAGGCTATAAAATCCTCCTTTAAAGGTTTGTCTGCTTTTATTACTCTAATTTGATGAAATGGATAAAACAAAGATGCTTCAGAGGATTTGGGGTTAGTTGGCATGGGGAAGCCACAGGAGGTGAGACTTAGGGTGGGGGGGTGGTCTCTGAAGGAAGATTTTAAGTGTTCTTAAAGCAAGCAAGCAGTAATCTTTGTGCAGGCTGCTGTTTCTAGGCAGTCTTGCAAAATCTGCTATCTCAAAGGGGGAAGGGATGGTGTGGGAGCAGGGCTGAGCTGAGCTAGGCTAGTTGAATTGGTAGGTAGGTGAGGCACTGGCAATAACAAATCATACACTGTGAAGAATCCATGCAAGAGGAAGCAGAAGTGGGCCGGTGACTGTGATTTGGAGTTTCCTAAACCTTGCTTTAGGTTGGGGCATCAAGTTCAGGTAATAGTAAGTGCTTTTGAAAAGACTGGATGCTGAGCCAAATTTCTCAGCCAGGCTCCAGGAGAAAGGATGTGTGTTCCCTTCTCCCAGTGTGGGCCTGCAGTAACTGAGCAAACCAAGAAGCAGTTGGGGCCACAGATCATATTAGGGCAAACGAGGTGGTTGTGCCTGCAACGCAAATCCCTGCCCACGACCAAAGAAAACCCCCTTCAATGCTATTCTTGGTTTGACAGCTGGTATTTTAGAGTGTCAGATCCAGCAGGCAATTCTGAAATGGCAGGGCCCTTGTCAGCAAGGGGTCATGGCAGGGCAGCCACCGCAGACAGCACCAGCAAGCACCTGGTACCGGGCCCTGCAAATCTTAGGGACTTGCAGCCTTCTCTTCGCTCCTGGCCCAGAGGCGGCGTGGCACTGGCGGCGTCCCGCCAACTCAAGCGCGACTCCTCGCGCCGGCCGTCAGACTGCAGTTCCCAGGTATCTCCCAGCTTGGGGGTTACAGAAGGGCACCGCGCCGTTGCTCTGCAGAGGTTCCCCTTCTCCTCTGCTTTCTAGAGCCTAGGCTCCCCGGCTAATCTTTTCAGAGCTAACGGTTCACAGTTAGCTGGGACTAGTGGTAAAATTGTGAGAAGATTCCCGCGCCAGCCCTGGAAATGAGCTGGAGGAGGAGAGGGAAAGAAGAGAATAAACTAGGGTCTTTAAGGCAGTGTAACGGGACCCTGCAGAGTTTTCAGGTGGGAGAGCAGGAGAGAGAATCCAGGGAGTCAACCATGCCCCGGGGTGCAGAGCCAGAGCCGCCTTTGCTGCCCTGGGGTCACACCAGGTCTGTCCCCTGCGCGGAGCCACTGCTCCCCTGACTTGCGAATTCTTCACGTGTTCTGGGCATGGCGGGGATTAAAAATGCAAGAAAAAAAATACATGCGGAAGGGACAGAATGTTCTCAGAGATTACTTTAGAAAAAAAAAAGTGAAATGCAGATTGTACTTTTTTTCCTTTAGTGCATATGCGAATTTTATTTCCGCCCCCTCCTCTACACATTCCTGACCTCTCCCTCCCCCTTCCCTCTTTCTTTCCTTCCTTCCTCTTCTTCCAAGTTATGGGATTTTTCAGCCTTGCTTGCCTTTGGCCAAAAGCACAAAAAAGGCGTTTTCGGAAGCGGCTCGGCCGTGCACAAGGGCCATTTGTTTGTTTTGGGACGGGGGCAGGAAATCTTGCCCGGCCTGAGTCACGGCGGCTCCTTCAAGGAAACGTCAGTGTTCTCTTGTCGCCCTGGCCGGCTGCGCGCCCGACCGCCGCTTTCCATGGGGGAGATGCAGGGCACATTGGCCAGGGCCCGGCTGGAGTCCCTGCTCCGGCCCCGCCACAAAAAGAGGGCCGAGGCGCAGAAAAGGAGCGAGTCCTTCCTGCTGACCGGACTGGGTAAGCGCCGCGGCCGCAGGCGGGACTGGTGTCACTCCCCCACTTGTTGCTCCGCTTCAGAGAGAGGGGCCGGGTGTCTGCGGTCGTCGTGCGAGCGGAGGGATGAGGCCCGGGGGTGGTGGCGGCGGGAGTGGGGAGACTGGCCCGCCGCCCTGGCCCCACGCTGACCCCGAAGATAAGGGCGCGCGGGGCCGCCCTCCCCCGGCGCGGCCACTCGGAGCCCGAGAGATAACCCTGGCTGGCGGCGCGCGCCCGCCCGGCGAGGGCAGACGAGGCTGGCGCGCGGATCCGGGGAGAGGGTCGGCGCCTGGGCCGGAGTGAATCCGAAACCAGGGTTTGAGAAACCAGAGCGGGCACGGAGCCACCCGGTGGCCACGCACCGGGCGGAAAACGCTCCGGATCTGGGTCTCTGATTTCCTTGCTGGGCGGAATAAATGAAAAGGGTGGAAAATTACCCCAGGATCTCCCTCCCTCCCCACCCCCTCCGCTAGCCGTTTCCCTCTCTCAGGCCCTGGAGCGAATGAGGTTGATAACCGTCCAGCGACGGGCACCCCCCCGGAGGCCCCCGCGCCCCTCTCCTCTCACCCCCCGCCGCCGACCCAGGCTCACCCCCGGCCGGGGCGGAACCGCTCGCGGACGCCCGCTGGGGAGCCCGCGGAGGCTGGCGGCAGCAGGGGGCGGGGCCGAGGGCGGGGCCTGGCCGCGGTGGACTGGCTCGCTGTCGCCAGGGCCCCGCCCTCACAGCGGCGCAGAGCTTATAAGACAGGCGGCTGGGCCCGGGCGTAGAGTCGTCAGTTCAGCTGCTTTCCAGTCACTGCGGACTCCTCGTTCGGTCTCTGTCCTCTCTTTGCGGCGATGACAGTGAGAACCGAGGCTGCTAGGGGCACCCTCACTTACTCCAGGATGAGGGGAATGGTAGCAATTCTAATCGGTGAGTGCAGGAGTAAGACGGGACTTCTACTCTACTAAGTGCCAAGTGGAAATTTTTTGAATCAGATTAAGTGCCTGTGGCGTCGGGTGTTTCAAAGCCATCTTAACGTTTCTTTCTTCTAATTCACAGCTTTCATGAAGCAGAGGAGGATGGGCCTGAACGACTTTATTCAGAAGATTGCCAATAACTCCTATGCCTGCAAACAGTAAGTCGGGGGAATTTGAGAAATAAAAATTAGTGTAATTTGAGTTCACCACCAGTAAAGACATTCTCATTAGTGTGTTCATCCGGAAGCCGGAGACTTCTCTAGGGATGGGGATCCCTTTTTTGAAGTTCCAATTTACTTAAAACATTTTTAAAATTAAAGTAATTTTTGGATTTCGCTTCTTCTAAAGCTGTAAGATAAAAATTTCATGTTTGCGTAATTCACCCCTGCTTCCATAAAGAACAACCCTCATCTCTTGATTTAACTGGGTTTATTATTTTCTTTGGCTGTTTTCTTTAACTGAGTAATTTATTTGGGTGTTTTTAGTTTAAACACTGAATTCTCCGGGAAAAGTTGAACCAGAAACTCACTATTTGTATTGGTGTGCCCCCTTGTGGCGAGTTAGGAGGCCCTAAATTTTTCCTTTCTTTGCAGCCCTGAAGTTCAGTCTATTTTGAAAATCTCCCAACCTCAGGAGCCTGAGCTTTTGAATGCCAACCCTTCTCCTCCAGTAAGTATTCTCTATTTGTGATGCATCTGTGCAGGGGCCTTGTAAATGAGTCAATACTCCTACCTTGATGAATTCAAATGGCATTTCTAGAAATTAGTATCAAGGCAGGAATGCCTCATTAGTTCAGGCACAAGTGACACAAGCACTTAACAACTGAGTCAGCAGAGTATTTTAAAAGGCATGGTTCGTAAAAGTCTTTCCTGCTTACAATCACATCGTGCACAGTTTTCATACTCTAATTTGAAAGATTAACATGCATGGATGAAAAGGAGTTTGTGGTTTTTTAGGCGGATAGTGACACGCCTCAGTCATTCGCAGGTGTAACATCTTTGACAGTGCCTGTCCTTGTCTTCCTTTAAAAACCAAGATAGTAAAAGAAAAAAATTTATTTTCCAGCCAAGTCCTTCTCAGCAAATCAACCTTGGCCCATCATCCAATCCTCATGCTAAACCATCTGACTTCCACTTCTTGAAAGTGATCGGGAAGGGCAGTTTTGGAAAGGTAATTTTAAATCTGCAGACCTCATTATCTATTGCCTTTCGTGCACTTATTTGACTTTCTCCCTGGCTGTGGATAGCAAAATGATTTATCAATTGAAATTTTAGGTTCTTCTAGCAAGACACAAAGCAGAAGAAGCATTCTATGCAGTCAAAGTTTTACAGAAGAAAGCAATCCTGAAAAAGAAGGAGGTATGAGATGTGCTTGATGGATTGGGGTTGGAGATTGACTTCCATTGAATAGTTTGACCTTGGCACTTCGGTGCCACGTTGAAATTTGCTGCTAAATCTTAATTGTCCTTTTCCTAGGAAAAGCATATTATGTCAGAGCGGAATGTTCTACTGAAGAATGTGAAACACCCTTTCCTGGTGGGCCTTCACTTCTCTTTCCAGACTGCTGACAAACTGTACTTTGTCCTCGACTACATTAACGGCGGAGAGGTGAGCAGAGGGAAGATGAGCTAACCTGCCTCTGCCGTTTTAAAAGATACTGTGGGGGGGAGGGGGAGTTACCAGAATTAGAGTTTCCTTTAAGATGCCAGGATTCAAACGGTTAATAGACTATTTAGGGCCACTTCCTGCTATTGTTCTCTTTAGCTATATATGTCAAGACTAATTAAATGCATTGTTATGAGGCGTTGGCAACGCAGACTAACTTTACTCTGTCTCCCGCAGTTGTTCTACCATCTCCAGAGGGAGCGCTGCTTCCTGGAACCTCGGGCCCGTTTCTACGCTGCTGAAATAGCCAGTGCCTTGGGTTACCTGCACTCCCTGAACATCGTTTATAGGTGAGCTAAAGAGCTCTTAGAGGCAGCCTTCTTGGGTATAAAGGAGACGCAGCAGCCCTAGCCTTGGAAAGAGCCTTAAAATAACCTGTGTTTAGGTATAACTTGGTCACCTAAAACCAGATACCCCAGCATGTGAGCTGCCTTGACTCCATGCCACTAGGGAACTAGCCAACAAGGATTGGACCGCATCCAGGATAGATTAGCAGAACAAGGACTCCCTTTTTTATACACGATACAACTGCCGTGAATGTAAAATGCTTCTCATACCCCTAGCAATTTTTCTTTACAGAGGATTTCTTATGAAGTGAAATTAATTTGTGCAACTACTTTTTCTTCATTTTTTTTTTTACAGAGACTTAAAACCAGAGAATATTCTGCTAGATTCCCAGGGACACATTGTCCTTACTGACTTTGGGCTCTGTAAGGAGAACATCGAACCCAACGGCACAACATCCACTTTCTGTGGCACACCTGAGGTAGGAGCATGGTCTACCCCCTTCTTTCCAGAGACATAAGTGCAATAATGCTTTTAACTTACTGAGAGTCAACTGTTCTCCGGGGTTCCTTAGCCCAATTCAGCGCAAGTAAAATACATTTGCTCTTTGATGCAGCAGGAGATATTCCAAGGCCTTATGCTCCTTTAATTGAAACTAGCAGGTCACAAAGGATTTCTGAATCCCCAAGTAAGATGCTATTGGGTGGCCAGTCAGCCTCAAAATCCAGTAGGAATAGCAGGAAGTCATCTAAAGAAATATATTCTCCAAGGGGACCCAGGGTCTCTCGGCTCTTTCAAAGTGCATGCCTGGCCTTGGGATTAACTGGTTTCACCAGCTCTAAACTCTGTTCTCCTGTCTGTCTTTCAGTATCTCGCACCCGAGGTTCTTCATAAGCAGCCTTATGACAGGACTGTGGACTGGTGGTGCCTGGGCGCCGTCCTGTATGAGATGCTGTATGGCCTGGTGAGTAGCACATTGAGAATCATGGGATATCGCCCCAATTTGATAATGCTTCCTCGAGTGTAGTCTTCCTAAAATCCAGGCTCTTCAGGGCACTCAGTCCCCATTGCAGACCTGGTTGTGGTGGCTTGGCCTTTTGTCAGCAAGCTTACCCAATGCTGATAAGGGAAGCATATTGGTTATTTTATACATGGTTTAGGGTAAAATCTTACCTAGTAGATTTTTCTTTTGTAAATTTACATTATACTGGATTTGACCACACTTTAACCCATGTGAGAATGAAAAACATGGCTTTACTAGCATGTACCCCCTGATAACGAGTTGCAAAATAGACACTTAAAAATCCAGGGCAGAGAGCACCTATCAAGAAAAAGAGCATATTTGGTTAAGTCCAACCGAATATACTGTGGTTTAAATCTTTCTATTGGTAATATACACAGTCCAAAACTTACAATTAAATACTGAGCCATTTTCTCTCTTCTCTCAGCCTCCTTTTTATAGCCGAAACACAGCTGAGATGTATGACAACATTCTGAACAAGCCCCTCCAGCTGAAGCCAAATATCACCAATTCTGCACGCCACCTCCTGGAGGGCCTCCTGCAGAAGGACAGGACGAAGAGGCTGGGTGCCCAGGATGACTTTGTGAGTGACTTTCTTCTTCTCTCCCAGCTGTCGGGGGTGTGCACTGGACCTCACTGCCCTTCTTGAATTCCGCCTGGCTAAAAGAATCCTGTGTTTCTTCTCCACAGATGGAGATTAGGAATCATGTCTTCTTCTCTGTAATTAACTGGGATGATCTCATTAATAAGAAGATCACTCCTCCTTTTAACCCAAATGTGGTGAGTATCTTTCTTCTAAGTATTGGGAGACCCAAAGGGCATTTCTTTAAGTCACATTTGGAAGGGGGAGGGCCCCGAGGAACAAATTGGCAGATATTTTATTTATGGGCCATTATTTTTTACCTAGAGAAAAAGTAGAATTTTTGTCCCACATAATCAAGCTCACATAATTTTTCAACGCATTTATCAATTAAATTCCCAAAAGGCCGAAAGGGAATGTTATCAATGTAACTGTGTGGCCTCTGGGTTTTGTGCTTGAAATGGATGCTTATTATAAGGATTTCCATGTTGTGCCCTAAATACTTGGGCTCCAGAACTTTAGGCCTAAATGAGGATTTCCCAGCCCTGTATCCAGTGTGAATTCTTTACACTGAATGTGGTTTTTTCTTCCTGCTATAGAGTGGACCCAGCGACCTGCGGCACTTCGATCCTGAGTTTACTGAAGAGCCGGTCCCCAACTCCATTGGCAGATCTCCCGACAGCATCCTCCTCACAGCCAGCGTCAAGGAAGCCGCGGAGGCCTTCCTGGGCTTCTCCTATGCACCTCCCGTGGACTCTTTCCTCTGAACAGTCTTAGGGTTGGTTTTGAAGGATTTTTTGTGTGTTTGAAAATGTTTTAGTTAGCCTTTTGGCAGAGCTGCCAGCTGACAGGACATCTTAAAAGAGAATTTGCACATCTCCGGGAGCTTGCACCCCTTGGCAGTCTCATTGCACACTGTTCGCTGGAAGCTTTTCGAAGAGCACATCCTCCTCTCAGTGAGCTCATGAAGTTTTCCGTCTTACTCCTCCTTCCAACGTGGTGCTATCTCTCAACACGCACTAGAGCGCGCCGTAGGCAGATGCAGGGGTCTGACCGGCAGCAGGACGCTGCTCTGAGAAGGACTTCCCGAAGGTCTGTCTGGGCGGTGGTGATGAACCTTATGAAATGTGCCTTTTCTGATGCGATCGTGTTAGCTCCAAAGCTTTTCCTCTTGCAGTGTTTCAGCTCTCGGTCTTTCCCTGTGGACCCCTGTGCAAACAGTGGTCAGAGGGCAGGGTGCCCGATCGCAGATGGACCGAGTAGTGAGCGTCAGCATGACACGTGCAGGGCACTACAATGTGGGACATTGTTTGTTTCTTCCATATTGGGAAGATGAATTTATGTGTAGACTGTTTTTTTTTTTGTAAGATACAGTTAATAACTAAAATTTATTGAAATGGTCTTGCAATGACTTGTATCCAGATGCTTAAAGAAAGCATTGCTGCTACAAATATTTCTATTTTTAGAAAGGGTTTTTATGGACCAATGCCCCGGTTGTCGGTCGAGCCCAGTGTTTTCATTGTTTAAAACGTCACCTGTAAAATGGGCATTATTTATGGGTTGTGTTTTTTTTTTTGTGCATTCCTGATAATTGTATGTATTGTATAAAGAAAGTCTGTACATTGGGTTATAACACTAGTATATTTAAACTTACAGGCCTATTTGTAATGTAAAACCACCCTTTTAATGTACTGTAATTAACATGGTTATAATATGTACAATACTTTCCCCCTCTCCAGCACACAACTTTTTTTGTGTGTGATAAACCAATTTTGGTTTGCAATAAAACCTTGAAAAATATTTACATACATTGTGTCATGCGTGTTCTTTTGTGTATTTTGGTTGGGGGGGCAATAAAGGGTCCTTTTAAAAACTCTAAAGCCAAGAAAATGCTGCTGTAATTTCCAGCTCACTGATTCACTTCCAATAACAGCACCTTCTGACCCCAGGGGGGTATAGGGCAGTCTTAAATCCAATGTATATTCCAGGTCTTCTTAGCAGCATTTTATGAGGTCAGCTATTCATAAATCTGTCCAGGCAAATCCTTTTCAGTTTATGGGTATCCCCAGGACAGCCATGACATAATGTTCCCTATGTTTATTGCCTGTCCTGTGACGTTGACTGCTGTTCGTTCAGACATTTAACTTGTCTGCAATTAACAGGTTGTTCTTTCAACCAGTACGTGAGTGCCTGCTCCGGGCCAGGCTCTGTTCTGTGTGCTGGGGCGATAGCAGTGAGCAAAGCAGGCAAATCTCTGCCCTTACAGAGCCTGAGAGGATAGGACAACTTTGTCATGAAGCAGTTCATGGAAATGGAAGTCCAGGTCATAGTCTGCAAGGGTAGGAGAATGCCACCCAAGAGGGGGAGGACATTTGTCATAAATGGAGATGTTCCCCAAAAGTTGATGTTCCCCAAAAGACTTCTAGTGGGAGAGTACCCAGAGCTGAACCAAGTCCAGTGCTGGTTCAGAGAAGGATCCCCAAAGAGCGGCACGTTCCTGGCTTGGACCAGGAACCTCTTGAACTGGTGCGCACCCAGCACTGCATGGGCCCAGCAGACTCTAGGTCTAGTGTGCAGAGGCCATTCCTAGAGCTCATCCCGCTGGAATGATTGCAGTGGAAGAAGGGAAGGTAGCACGACATGAGAGCAATGTCTTTGCATCCAAACTGTTTGGACACATACTTTTCTCTGCCTTTCACAGAGGAAATTCCTAGCAAACAGGGAACCCCCCACCAGTTGGCCTTGCTGCTGCCTTAACCTCTAAGTCAACTGTATTCCCTCTACCCTGACCTCTTAGTTTGCAGCGGGATTTCCCCAGGGAAAGTTGTCATCTTTTCCCTTTTATTTCATATTTTTCATATTTCAACCCCACCCCCACCTTCAAGGCTTCTCAGGGCAGAACAGGTGTTTGAAGATCACTTGCTCCTTGTCCTTCATAATCCACTTAAGGAATGGGATATAAGGGACTCAGCAACTTCTTGCAGAAGGTGGCTTCCCATCCAGGTCAGTATTTTAGGTGCTGCTCCCCTAACTAACCCCAGCTGCTAAAATCAGCTACAATGGCAGAGAATCTAAAGCCTGCATTTTCCTGGTAAATACTGATGCTAGGTCTGACCAGAAGATTATTGCAGATCTCCCCCCTCATTCTCATAAACAACAGTTATGAATTCCTCCTCAAACAAAAACTGCTTAAATCACATTTTTAGTTGAACACAGTTCTGGCAGGCTGAAAATCTATAATCTGATTATAAATAACTCAAAGGGTCCAGTCATGGATTTCAAAGCTTATTGATTTTTTCAAGGGTAGGAATTTGGTTTATGGGGTCACAGTCAATCATTGCATGAGATCTGATTCTCATTTTTTCCGAGACCTAAAAGGGCTCAGTGGAATCCTGAGCATTGTCACACAAATGGGAGGAGACCAGATCAAACAAGCGGGTGGAACGGGGACAAGGCAAGAACAGGGAAGTCAAGAAGGGACAAGGGATCAATAAAAAAGGGCAAATATTTACTAAGCTCTGATGTCAAATAATCCAAGTGATGTCAAATACAGAAGTATCATTTATCTGCAGGTGTGGTGCACATTCTTGCCAGCGTTTGAAACCACACCTGAGCGTGATGGCTGCCCAAGAGGGCACATTCTCTTCGCAGCTCTCCGGCTGCGGACCTGCTCAGATGCGGCTGGGGGAAATCACTGAGCCAAGATCCCCACGAGGCAAATGGGACTCTGAAACCACTGCTGCCCTGAGGAGCCAGTCAAACGCTGTGCTCAGAGAGTTTGCCTTCCACCTGGGGAGACATGGCCCCTACCCCTAGAAAATGACCGGTGGTGAAGCAGGGGCAGAGAGGACCTCAGAAATCCAGAGGCTCTCTGCTGGGGGGTCGGCTGATGAGAGCAGGCTTCACAAAAGGAGGCCTAAGAGTCATACCAGCCAATTCTATTTCTAAGGGGTCTCATGGGATTCAGGCCCTGAGGACTAGACAACAGGAATAGCTAATACTACTGAGCTCTTGCTATATGCCGGCCATTGTCCTAAGTATTTAATACTCAGTTTGTTTAATCTTTGGAACAACCCCATGATGTCAAAAGTGCAGGAACTAGCACGGAAGGGTGATTTGCTGGTCAGTGGTGGTGAGATTAGAAGCTGAATCATGACACTTTGACCCCAAAGCCTGCGCTCGTAACCGTTCTGCCGTTCTGCCCGACAGGTGACAGCAGAATATAGGAGCCATTGTTAGTCATTCACTTGTCATTTCACCAGACTCTTACTAAGATACCTCCTAGGTGTCATGCTAGGCAGAAAGAGAGAGAGAGAGAACATATAATGTAGACACTCTCTGTTGATGAAGATGAGGAGCATCTGGAGATCTACATTGCAGTGGGAGCGTAAATTACTACAAACATTTTGGAAAATGGTTTGGCACTATCAACTAAAGATGAATCTACATATAACTTCATAACCCAGTATTTCCACCCCATGGTTTATACCTAAAATAACATACATATATTCAATAAAAAATGTTCAATAATGTTTATGGTGGTACTACTCATATGAGTCCCAACATGTGAACAAAATAGAATGCCCACCAACAGTAAAATGAATAAGTTAGTGTGGTTTTATGTAATGGAATACTATACTGCAATAAAAATGAGTAATTGCTCATACAACAGCAGGGACGAAATCTCACAAAGAAAAACAGAAACCACACTGTATGGTTTGATTTGTATATAATTTGAAGGCAGGCAAATAAAATGCATCTCTATAGAAGTCAGGCTATGATCGCCTTTGGGGAGGGGAGGAGGGTAGAAGTAATTGTTTAAGAGGATACCTGAGGGGCATGGTCTTCTGGGTGGTGGTAAATTCTTGATCTGGTTGCGGGGAGTGGTTTTGCTCTTTGATATCTCATCGAGCTCTAGACTTGTGATATGTGCCCTTTTCCGTGTTTGTTATAAGTCAATAAAAAATGGCTAAAATATGTAATAAGGCAAAAACAGGGTGTTATGGAAACACAGAGAAAGGACACATTACCATATCTGATGAGTTATTGAGAATAGAGTGGAGAAGAAGGAGGAGTCAAAACACCAGGCACATTTGTGTAGTTTATTTCTTTAATGTAACTGACCCAACTCATCAAAGTGGTTGTCGCAGCTGCAATAACACGACAAAGACCACCCACCAGTTTCCTCCACATTTCCAGGGTACAGTGAGACAGCCTGTCAATAATCAATCAATGCAGTTGGCAAAGCAGATGTTACACATCGTAGTCAATCTTTACCCCATCCTGTTAAGAAATTTCTCACTTATTCATCAAAAAGCCCCCAAAGTCCTATGTTTTGAGCCTTGTAATAGGAGCATAATGATGTTAAAGTTAAGATGGTATTAATCAGAACAACATTTCTATGAAGAAAAAAACACTCCTCTAAATTAATCCCAATTAAACTATTTAAGTTTTTTTCTCATATGACATGAAAATTGTTAACAATCACCAAAACCACCAATTAAATTTCTATTGCTTAGACTTTACATGTGGCTTACATGTGCCTGGTCTGCTTTGGGCACTCCATGCTTGCTGTATAAGAATATGTTTCATTCACATGTTTTCTCTGCTTTCCACATTTTTCTGCGAGGACTTTAGCAACAAGAGTAGAAGTGATCCTTGATGTTTACTTAGTGTTCACTTATCACATTGTGTTCAAACAGGTATGTTTGTGTATTTGCAGATCTTGGGAACCGTAAGTTCCGATTGGCAGGGTATTTGATTTCCTCTGTTCCGTGTTGCCTGTTCTGTGCTCCACCCAGGATATCATCACAGCAGGCACGATGGTGATAATGATGATGATGATGATGATAAAACAACAGTATACAGGGTACAGACTGTTCACAAAAAATATGCACGCAGACAATTACCTCTTGAGTCGACCAAGGGTCATGAGCATAAAGGCATAGTGTCACTTTATACAATTGTCACACAAATACATAAAACAGGTGAGTGGCTGCCAATCTGTTCAGGTACCCAGATGATTTAAACATTATTCTGCTCAATCTATATTTAATGTCACTTTAAATAGCCATACTCTTTTTTTTAAGAAATGTAGTTGAAATACAATATTGTTTTAGTTTCACAAAAATAACATACTAATTTGACACTTATATCCCTTAAAGTCTGATCACCACAATAAGCGTAGCAACCATCTGTCACCGTACAGAGTCATTACAGTAATATTGACAGTCCTCTCTATGCTGTACTTTTCGTCCCTGTGATTTATTGGGTTTTCAAAATAACTGTACAGGTGTGTACCTCTTATTCCTCTTCAGCTTTTTACACCTGTCCTCCCACCCCTCCTCGCCTCTGTCAATTATCATTTGTTCTCTGTATCTGTGAGTCTGTCTCTGTTTTGTTTCATTTGACCGTTTCTTTTTGGTTTTTAGATTCCACATATAAGTGAAATCATACAGTATTTGTCTTTTTCTGTCTGGCTCACTTCACTTAGCAAAATACACTCTAGGTCCATCCATGTTGTCACAAATGGCAAGATTTAATTATTTTTATGGCTGAGTAATATTTTATTGTGTATGTATGTGTGTGTGTGTGTGTACCAACTTCTTACCCACTCATTTCATTTATTACTGGACACATAGGTTGATTCCCTATCTTGCCTATTGTGAATAATGCTTCAATAAACATAAGGGTGCGTGTATCTTTTTTAATTACCATTTGTTTCCTTCAAATAAACGCCCAGAAGTGATATTACTGGAATGTATAGCAATTCTATTTTTAATTTTTTTGAGGAACCTCCATACTCTTTTCCATAGTATCTGTATCTATTTACAATGCCACCAACAGTGCACGAGGGCTCCCTGTTCTTCACATCCTCACCAATACTCACTTGCTGTCTTTTTGATAATAGCCCTTCTGAATGCTGTGAGGTGATATCTCACTGTGGTTTTGATTTGCATTTCCCTGATGATCAGTGATGTTAAGCATTTTTTCGTAAGTCTTTTGGCCATTTGTATGTTTTCTTTGGGGGAATGCTATTCAGGTCTTCTGCCCATTTTTAAAATGGATTGTTTTTTGTTTTTTCTGCTATTGAATTTTATGAGTTCTTTATATATTTTGGATATTAACCCCTTATCAGAAATATTATTTGTGAATATCTTCTCCCATTCAGTAAGTTGTCTTTTTGTTTTGCTGATAGTTTCCTCTGTTATGCAAAAGCTTTTTAGTTTAATGTAGTCCCATTTGTTTATTTTTTGCATTTGTTGACCTTGCCTGTGGAGATATTCCAGAAAAATATTGCTAAGAGCAATGTTGAAGGGTTTGCTGCCTATGTTTTCTTGTAGGAGTTTTTTGGCTTCAAGTTTTACATTTAAGTCTTTAATCTGTTTTTAGCTTTTTTGTATATGGCATAAAAAAGTGGTTTACCTTTATATTTTTGCAAATGTCTGTCCAATGTTTCCAACATCATTTATTGAAGAGATTGTCTTCTTCCCATCTCCTCTTCCTGTCTGCTTTGTTGTAGATTAATTGACCATATAAGCTTGTGTTAATTTCTGGCTTTTATACTCTGTTCCATTGATTATGCATCTGTTTTTGTACCAATAATGTAGTGTTTTGATTACTATAATTTTGTAGCATGGTTGAAATCAGGAAGTATGATACCTCTAGCTTTGTTCTCTCTCAAGATTGCCTTGGCTATTTGAAGTCTTTGTGGCTTCATATGAATTTTAGGATTATTTGTTCTAGCTCTATGAAAAGATGTCATTGCTATTTTGATAGATATTGCATTGAATCTGTAGATCACTTTAGAAAGTATGAATATTTTAATGATACTAATTCTTTCAACCTATGAGCATAATATATTCTTCCATTTGTGCCATCTTATTCAATGTCTTTTATTAAGGTCTTATAGTTTTCAGAATATAGGTCTTTTGTCTCCATGGTTAAATATATCCAGGTATTCTATATGTTATGAAATTATAAAAGGGATTGCTTTCTTAATTTCTCCTTCTGATAATTCATTATTAGTGTATAGAGATATCACTGATTTCTATATATTAATTTTGTATTCTGCTACTTTACTGAATTCATTTATTGATCCTAACAGTTTTTTAATATAGTCTTTAGAGTTTTCTACATATAATGTCATGTCATCTGCAAATAATGACAGTTTTACCTTTTCCTTTCCAATGGGAATGGTATTTTTTTCCTTATTACTGTGGCTAGGACTACAGTACATTGCTGAATAAAAGTGGGCATTTTTTCTTGTTCCTGATCTTCAGGGAAAAGCTTTTAGCTTTTCACCATTGGGTGTGATGCTAGCTGTAGTTTTGTTATATATAGTCAGTATTATATTGAAATATATTCCCTCTGTTCCCACTTTGTTGAAAGTTTTTAACATAAACACATGTTACATATTGTCAAATACCTTCTCTGCAACTATTGAAATGATCATATGATTTTTATTCTTTGTTTTGATGTGCTATATTATGCTGATTCATTTGTGGATATTGAACCATCCCTGAATTTCTGGAATAAATACCACTTGATCATGGTGTATAATCCTTTTAATACATTGTTGAATTTTGTTTGCTCATATTTTTTTAGAATTTTTGCATCTGTGTTCATTGGGTATATTGGTCTGTAATTTTTTTGTAATGTCTTTGTCTGGTGTTGCTGTCAAGGTAATGCTGGCCTCCTAGAATGAGTTTGGAAGCATTCTTTCTTCTTCAATTTTTTTGGAATAGTTTGAGAAGAATAGGTTTTAATTCTTCCTTGACTGTTTTGATAGACTTCACCTGTGTTCAAATTTTCTGGGATTTTTTTTCTGATTCAGTCTTAAAGAAATGTATGTTGCTAGGAATTTGTCTATTTTTCTAAGGTATACAATTTGTCAAGTCATAGATTTTTAAATCAGCATTCCAGAGGCCAAAGTCATTGCTGCCCTGAGTAGACTTAATTTAATTCCAAATGCGTTGCAGTGTTATTGGCAAAGCACAGCGCAGATCTATTTGTGTCGGCCGTAACTAATTGAATTGAAGTTTATTTAATTAGGTTAATTAAAGTTACACTGGAGACAATTTGGGGTCCAAATTGAAAATAATGATTATACTTTCCTCTAAACGATCATAAAATAAGAGACACAGAAACAATCTGATACTCGCAGTAAATTACATGCTACCTAGTAATAATGGGTAATTTGGGCTAAATTTATGGAAAGCATAATTTTTCAAATCAAACAGATATCTGACAACTCCTTTAAAATATAACAAATAAAAGATGAAATAATCAGAGAACAAGAAAGAATGTTTTATTTATAAATGGATAATACATTCATGGCAAAATAAACAAACAGGTCAAAACATGACAGAGTGTCCAGAGAAAATAATAACCTACATTCACAGCACACATCACACTACCTTGTGTTAACTCCTTTTATCTTACCAGACGATTGAGACCAATGTGGTAAATTATTTTTATTCCCTTTTACTTATGCTAAAATATAGGCTCTGAAAAGTTTAAATGAGAGACAGATGCCTATGGAATAAGTGGAAGAGTCAGACTTGGACCCACTGATGCTTGCCCTTTGCGCAGCCTCCATTGAGCATCGGGACGCGTAGTTCCTCAGTGGTGAGCAGAGAAGCCACCACCAGGAAGGGCTGGACCAGCTCTCTTAGTCTCCCTTCCGTAGAGCTTGCCTTTTAATGAACTAGTCACTCAAAACTAAACAACTTTGGAACAGGCAGCTCAAATGCAAATGGTCCATTTTATAGCTCCATTAATATTTCTTACAAACCTCCTAAAAGGTAGTTCCTAATGTTTAGTGGTGTCTAAGGTCTGTGTTTAAGGAATTGTTATACAGACTTTACATTCCTCGTAGAGCCCGTGTGAGAATCAAATGAAAGAAGCTTTTACGTACAAGAAATCACTGTCCCAACTTTCATAGCCTTTAAGTTTGTGACTTAACATCAACCTCAGTCTGCAGTGCCACCCAGTGGTACAATAAGGCTACATATTTGTATATATCTTCTTGTTTTAAGTGGTAAATACTCACCACTGAATTTTATGACTATAAATCATGACAAACCCATGTTTTGTGCTTAATGCTTCACCCT
>PVKM010001061.1:0-86011 GCA_004027735.1 Carollia perspicillata
GGTTCTTTAGGTTCTTTAGCTACATTTCCCATACTATTCTTGCCCTCCCCCTATTTTCTACCTACCATCTATGCTACCTATTCTCTGTACCTTTTCCCCCTCTTTCCTCCTCCCACTCCCCTGTTGCTAACCTTCCATGTGATCTCCATTTCTGTGGTTCAGTTCTTGTTTTGGTTGTTTGCTTAGTTTGTTTCTGCTTTTGTTTTAGGTGTGGTTGTTGATAATTGTGAGTTTACTGTCATTTTACTATACCTGTTTTTTATCTTCCTTTTCTTAGATAAGTCCCTTTAACATTTCATATAATAAGGGCTTGGTGATGATGAACTCCTCTAATTTGACCTTATCTGGGAAGCACTATATCTGCCCTTCCATTCTAAATGAAATCTTTGCTGGATAGAGCAATCTTGGATGTAGGTCCTTGCCTTTCCTGACTTGGAATACTTCTTTCCAGTACCTCCTTGCCTGCAGGGTCTCTTTTGAAAAATAAGCTGACAGTCTGATGGGAACTCCTTTGTAGGTTACTGTCTCTTTATCTCTTGCTGCTCCTAGGATTCTCTCCTTCATTTTTATCTTGGCTAATGTAATTATGATGTGCCTCGGTGTGATACATAGTTATACAATGGAATACCATTACTGATAAAGAGAAAAAAACAAAGTATTGGTAGAGTCAACAATAAGATTCACACTCATGGATACTGTTTGGACTGAAATAATTCAGATACAAAAGAGAATGTGCAAATGAATATGTAATACATTATTCCATTTATATAAAGTTCAACAACAGGCAGAACTAATCAATGTTTATATAAATAAGAATAGTGGTTACCTCTGGGCAAGTAGGAATGGGGTACTAGTGGCTGTATATACTGAAATGTTGTGCAAAGCAACTGTAGAGGTTGTTGGAAATGTTCTATATCTTGATCTGAGTGGTGGTTACAAGGGTGTATGCACATGTAAAACTCATCTAACAGCACACTTAACATTAGTGTACGCTACTCACTATATCACATATGTAACCCATAAAAATTTTACTTTTTCAAAGGGCCTTTGTTTGCAATTTTTGTAGAATTAAGAAAAATTGTCTAGATTTTAAAGGGTTAAGGAATGATGAAGCAGTGAGAATTAACTTTACTTTGAAGAAATGTGACTGTAAAAGGAGAAAATTAAGGAATTAATAAAGAGACCTGTAGGTCAAAGAAAGTTGTTTTTCTAATTTATTTAGAATTAGGAATGCTTTATCAGAGGAGGAAAATGTCAGTGAAGGAGAACAGATTGAAGATGCAAGTAAGGGAGGAGAAGAAATGTGATATGACTAGACATAGTTGTCTTAGAGTCAAAACAGATAATAATCTAAATAAAGAGGAGGAAGATACAGCAAAGAAAGAGAGGTAGGGTAAAGAAACTAAGAGACTGTGAGGTAGAAGATAATTTTGGA
Source organism: Carollia perspicillata (assembly GCA_004027735.1). NCBI lineage: Eukaryota > Metazoa > Chordata > Mammalia > Chiroptera > Phyllostomidae > Carollia > Carollia perspicillata. The sequence goes on from PVKM010001061.1 coordinate 1,436, forward strand.
CTTTCACTGTACCTGGTTCCACCTTCTTAGTAAAATAGGAAATGAGGATATCCACTAAAAGTTAGAAGGTGGGGGAAAGGATCACTGGAGGTAGAGTGGAGGGCTTGATGAAGCCAACTAGCTATTTTATTATCTGTGAAATCTTGGGCAAATTACTTTTTGCATTTCCTCATCTCTCTGATGAAGATTCCACTCACTTCACAGAGTTGCTATAAAGATTAAATAAGCTAACATATGTAAAGTATTCATATAAGGCAATCAGTAAATGCTAATTCTCCTCTAAAAAGACCAGAGTTGCTGGATATTACCCTCTTTGAATAATTTAAAAAACAAATTGAACAATCTGCAGTCAGGATAAAAAAGGCAGTAGAGGATAAGGAACTTAGTCACCAGGCACTTCCTTAATATTTGTGGGGCTAATACAAATGAGGCCCCATAAACCTTATGTATAAATATTTAATAGTTACAAATCCAGTTAGCAAACTATTAGATAAAATATATTCTGTCCACCTACTTTGACAATATATGTTTACAATGACCTGAAGTCCAGGTTCCAACTTAAAGATGTTCCAGGTGTTCCAACATCCTGGTAATGTTGGAAGAGCCAGGCCAACTGCACCTTTTCTTCCATTTTCCAACTCTGCCCCAAGCTATGAGGGGTCTGCATGCTCTATGTGTGGATACACCAGCCTGTAGATCCCAACTCCATTCTCACTATTGGCAAATAGCAACCACTTGACCACCTTTGGGCTTAGGGCCGTACACCCCAATGGCACTGTTCTTGCCATGCAATAGCTTTAGAGGCAGGCTCAGGCCCATTTTGGTAGGGAGTACTCGGGTCCTGAGTATCTGGAGCTTGGTACAGAAGAGAATATGTGGACTTTGGATGTGTAGGGGAGGAAAAATATTTTTCCCTCCACTCTTCTGAGTTCTTGCCTGAGAGTCCTATAATAAAAGGCAGATTAACAAGAGAAACTCAAGCAAGTTTATTAACATGTTTACCTGATGTACACATGGGAGCTATCCAGGGAAAATGAGTAACTCAAAGAGGTGGCTTAGAACTTCCACTTATATATCCTTTGTAGAGAAATGACAGGACCTTGGAAAGGCTTCCTAGGGTGGCATAATGTGGGAAGGTGAATGTATGGAAGGAAACTAATGAAATAAGTTTTGTTTGCAGATTCCTGGTGCCATCTCTGGGCTAAGAAGAGTTTGTCTCCAGTAGAAGGAAAATTTATAACTTACCTTTAGGGAGAAAAAGGGATAGGTCTAGAGAGCTTTTCCTATATTTACTGCTTCAAAATTGCCTTCATCTCAAAATACTTTTTATGTCAAACCGGCATGATTTGAGGTGGTATATTCTGCTACTTTCCAGGTGGTAATTTCTCCTTAGGGCCCTGAGATTTCTCACCTCATATTGAGTGCAGCTACAGAAGGACCAGAGTTTGTTCCAAAGCATGGGGTCCAGAGCTAAAGGCAATATATAACACATCACATTTAGGATTATCCACACTTCCAGCTTCTAGCAGTAAACACGGTAGACTCTAATACTATTGACTAGAGGAGCAAAGGGCTGAAGACCAAATTATGCTGAAGAGATAATGGAAGTGAAGTAGACCTATAAGTCGTTACTAAGAAACTGCTTTCCACTTAAAAGTAAGCTATCTAGCCTTTTGAGTTGCTTTGATGGATTGAAAGTTGCCCTATGAAGCATTGCATAAAACTGAAAATTATTTATTAAGCTCAGATCTACTCCCCAAATCAGAATATTTAGAAGCCAGCAGTATTCTGGTAGCCAGCTTTTGTGAGCTTTGGCCAAAGAAGAAATTTCATAACCTCTTTATTTGTCTTTATATTTTTAAAGACTAAACAGGTTTTATTCAGATATTCATGTTTATACATCCATAGCATGTCTTTGAACACAAATGGAGTTCTTATCAGAACAGTTAGAAACAAAGGATTTTGCTTTCTTAAAAATGAATTCTCATTAGTAATGAGGCACTAAACATGCTACTGAATACATTATAGAGAAGATTAATAGGGTTATTTTTAGCTACCACCTACACACTATAGGCAGACATCAAGAGCATGAGGGAAATAATGGGTTTTTTTAGTTTAATAAATCATAATGTTCCTGAATATTTCTTATTTTTCCTTGCAAAATTGGGGCATTTAATTACATGAAATGATTACTGTGGCAACAGCTTAATATGAAGAGAGAAAAAGGAGAGGAGGAGGAGGAAGAGAAAAAGGAGGGAGGGAGAATTAGGCTATAAACAAAAATAATAATATTGATTTTAAAAGTATTTTGACTGAAGAGTGAATGTGGTAACTAGTAACTAGAAACAAAGGGAAATACTGAAAAAATATGTTTAGGATTTATACCAGTTAATACCTGAATATTAAAATAAACCATGAATATAGATAAGAGAAGCCAAGGATTACAATAGTAACTTTCATAGGATAGGGGGAAGAAATATATATGTATTTCCAAATTATATAATAAACCATGCAAGTAAAATAGAATATTATATAATAAACCCTTCAGGTAAAATAGAATGTAAAATACTACGTGAAATACAATAAAAGTTTATATGTGTTAAATAATGTATTACACATTACATAATGTTATAGATACCATAATATAGTTCTATATTACAACAGAACCTAAAATATATAAGGAGACAGCTCACATAAAAAGATTTAAAAATAACATCAAACATGACTTGTTTGGCTTCTCTAAAAATAAGGTAAATGTTCAAATAAACTACAATGAGATACAAGTCTTCACATACTGGATTTGAAAAGGTCTAAGTTTGGAATTACTATTTACATGGAAACTCAGCAGGAAAAGGCTTTCTTAAACATTGCTGATGGTTGGGTAATTAGAGGTAACCTCTTTGGAGAGACTTGGGGATCGTTTGTAACAATATTTAAAACGCATTTACCCTTCGAACTAGAATATATACTTCCCAGGAACTATCCTGTACATCTACTTGTACTTATGCATAAAGTATGTGCAAAGCTATTCATTATAGCTTATAAAAGGAAAAGATTAGAAAAATACTAAATTCCATGAACAGAAGGCAGGTTAAACATTTAATTTACATTTATAGCATAGAATTATTATGCACCTGTTAAAAAGAACAAGGCAGATCTGTATATACTAATATGTAATATGTTTAAAATAAATTGTTAAGTGAAATAAAAGGAAAAACAGAATGGTGTAATAACCTTCTATCATTTGAGCAATAATGATAATAAGAGAGAATATGCCCACTTCACAATGTTAAAGCTCTTCAGCCAAAGGCTACCAGAAATACCTGTAGTCAGAGAAGTGGAGTTTATTTATTATTATTATTATTACTATTATTATTATTATTATTATTATTATTATTATTTTCTGCAAACAAAAAACTGTAAGGGAACTGTGAGGTGTCTCAGAAAGAGAGTGTAAGAAAGGATTTGGCTTTAGCTGGGTGATTGTGAGTGTGTCCAAGCAAGCAGAGACAACTAAATGATTGGGAATCCTAACAAATTTTATCTATGGAGAGAACAGCCTATAAGGATAAAGATATGGTTGGGTGAAGTCCAGGCTCCCAACATGGCCTTTGCTGGCATGGATGGGATGGGGGGCTATAGTTTCTTCTGTAGTGAATTGGTTATTTTCTAAGTTATCTGGCTTGCTAGGCTGCCCTCTTCTTGGTCCGTATGTTCAAGGGAGTGTAGACTTTAGCTGGGTCTTTCTGTAAGTGCTTATTGGCATTTCCAGGTTAGCACTTTCTCCAGGACTCATTCCGGGACATGCACAGCAAAAAGAAAACCCAGGGAACTCACCGCCGTATCATTCTTTGGATCCTGAAGTCCTTAGCTGGTCTGCTTTTTCTTTACCTACCAGAACCTTCATAAGCCTGTTGTATATATTATGCCCAGAGATGTTAGTTGTATTTGGAAAAAATACATCTATTCCATCTTCCTGCAAGTAGAAGTTCCTTGGGTATACTTTTGCACTGTTTGAATTTTGTGCCATAAGTATGAATCATCTATTCAAATAAATTATACAGACATAGATAAATACCTTGCTTTTTCAGAACTGATAATCTCTATGAGAAAAATAAAGAACAGGATATAGAGTAGCTAAAGTAAGTAAAACTGCTTGATTAAGGTGGTCAGGCAAAGCCTCTCTATGACACCTGGCTGGGATCAGAGAAGCCAGTCTAGTGAACAATTGGCGAAGAGCAGAGGAAGAGTAAATGCAAAAGTCCTGAAGTAGGAGCAAGCTTATCATAAAGCAAGAATGGGGGGAATTCTAGTATCAGTGGAGTATGAAGGGGGACCAAAAAACCCCCCTGAAATTTATTTATTAAAAAATTGTGTATTTATTCTTATATGTTTAAACTTTACTCACCTTCAGAGTACTCTCCTTTTGATGCAATACGCCTATCAAGATATTTTTCCACTGCTTAATATGTTTTGAACTTGTTGATTTTTATGACTTTTAGTGCTTCTGTCATTTGTTGTTTTACCTCTTCCATATTAGCAATATAGTTCCCTTTGAGAACTTTTTTCATCTGGGGAAACAAAAAAAAGTCAGTTTGGGTGAAACCATGTGAATAGGAAGGAGAGGCATGGGGTTCATGTGTTTTTGGTAAAAAACTGCTGAACACTCAGCATGGTGTAGGTAAGTACCTTGTAAATCACCAGTCATGAATGGGCAAACACATTGAAAGAATCTTCAAAAAATTTCACTGAAGCAGAATGCAGCCTCTAACCACAAGGCTGGCTGGGTTCCTAGAACATGCACCTAGCAGAGAAAGCCTGTACTACAAGGGGCCTGCCCTCAAGAAGATAATTTCAGTTTTGGGGGATCACACCTCACACTGGAGCTGCTTATTGTCATATTACTTATTGACATGATGAAAAGAATTAGGAAATGTTCATATTTGAAATATGCTTGTTTATTATTTGCAACTGTAGGTTGGAAATGAAAATCAGTGAAAGAATTCTGCAAGAATTGATGTGATATGGAATTTAGAATAAATAATATTGTCCATTTTATGATTATTTATAAGTTTCTGCCATATATTCTTTATATCAGTAAAATTCATTCTAAAATATATCTATGTATGTATAAACATGTGTAAGGGTGTGAAGAACTTCAGAGAGAAGTGAAAGCTGGAATAAATTTAAGAGTTATCAGTATTTAAATAAAAGTTAAAAGCCATATAACTAGGTAAAATCAGCTAAAAATAAGTGTGTATGTTAAAAAAAGTAATAAAGTTCAAGATCAAATCCTGGGCATGTGAAATGGAAAGGTCAATGTAGTAAAGAGAAAACCAGGAGAAAATGTGCTGGAAACCAAATGGGAGGAAGTGGTCAATTCAATTGGACTTGGCAAAATTGGTCACTTTAACAAGAGCACATTTAGTGGAATGTTGGTGTTGAAAGCCAGATTGTATTAATTTTGAATGGTCATAGCATTTCTATTGTCAATCAAGATTTAAGAAAAATGTATTTTGAACTTTTTTTCTAATTAGGAGCACTACAAAGTGGAAAACTACTTAAACTCATAGGTTTACCTGGTAATGGGAGAAAGAATTTCTTCTCTTAACTAGACTCCATTATGAATCCATGCTTCCTACTTGTCCCTCTCTCTATTTATTATTTTTAGCAAAGATTATAAACTTACACCCTGATGACCAGACTTTGCCCAAAGATGTACTTTGTTTAGCTAGAGTGTTGGCTCACACAGAATTTCTAAAATTTTAAAACTTGAAAAGAATTCCTTTTTCTCAGCAACTTATATTGCAACTCTGCCCCATTCTGCTTGCCCTTCCTCTCCCCATCGTCACTAAAAATCTTTCCATAAGACCATTCTCTTAGATTGGTCATTTGACATTTATTAGAACATTGTATACCTATTGATGTATTTATAAATAAGAGGATATGATTCTTTGAAGGCATTTGGCTTCAAAGTAATCCAATATATGTGTGTGGTGGGAGAGTATGGGATTTGGTGAGAGTATGGATGAAACAAAATTTGCCATATGTTGAAAATTGTTGAGGATGGATGAATACTGAGGGTTGATGATACTATCTAAATTTGTGCATAATTGAAATTTTCCAGAATAAAAAGAATTTTTTAATGGTGAAGGCAGGGGGCTAGGGAACTAAGTTGCTTTTACCATCATGCAACTTACACACAATTTAAGAAGGCACCATATTCAAGGAGTTTAAAATTAGAGGGTTAGGGGAGAAGAGTTTGCATTGACAGATAGAGAGATGGCACACAGGTGTTTAGGCATATACCATGTTGATGGAGGAACCAGATTGCAGCATGATTCAAGCATAGTAGGAATAAACGGTCATGGAGTGTTTATTTCTGAGTGCTGTCTTATATGTGTTTTGTTATTTACTGCTCATACATCCTGTGAAATCTATATCATGGACCAGAAAAACCCCCTAGAACTTCCAATCAAGATGGAGGCATAGGTAAACACATCTTGCCTCCTTGCACAACCACAGCAAAAATTACAACTAGAATACAAAACAAATATAACTCAGAATCATCAGAAAATTGAGCTATATGGAAGTCCAGCAACCAAGGAATTAAGGAAGTCACATTCATCCAGAGGGGTAAGAGAGGCAGAGAGGCATGGAGATGCACAGAAGTGGAATAGAAAGTCCCACACCCACCTGTGTTGGACAAAAATTGGAAGGGATACCTCAGGAGTGAGGGGTTCTAGCACCACACCAGACCACACAACCCAGGGTGCAGTGCCAGGAACATAAGTCCCCATAACTTCTGGCTGTAAAAACCAGTGGGGGTTGGGGTGACAGAAGAAACTGTAGGATTCTCAAGCATCTCCTCTTAAAGGGCCTGCATCAACTCAAGACTTTGGTGGACTCACTTCCTCTGGGCTCTAGCACTAGGGCAGAGGCTGGAAGGGCACCAGTGGCATATGGTGGGAAACTGAAGTGTCTAGCATCAGGGCAAATGCCAGGGGACAGCTTCCTCCAGGACAAACTCCAAAGGCTAGAGAATGGCTTCTGGAGTTTCTCCCCTTCCTGAGCTTTCCCCCAAACAGAGCTACAGAGTGGCGACATCATGTCAGAGACTCCATCAACCTGGTTTACATGGGTTGCCCCATCCTGGCAATTACCTAAGGTTCCACCCCACCCAACTTACTAATGTACTTGTCTACAATAGGCCAGGCTACTAAGACAGGGAGTCACAGCAGCTCTATCTAATACATAGAAACAAGCACAGGGAGGCTGCCAAAATGAGGAGACAAAGAAATATGGCCCAAATGAAAGAACAGAACAAATTCCAGAAAAAGAACTAAACAAAATGAAGATAAGCAATCTATCAGATGCAGAGTTCAAAACACTGGTTATCGGGATACTCAGGGAACTCACTGCAGAAGCATAAAAAAGACCCAGGCAGAAATGAAGGTTATACTAAGTGAAATAAATAAAAACCTACAGGGAACCAAGAGTGGAGTGCATGAAACAGAGAATCAAGTCAACAATTTGGAACATAAGGAAGAAAAAAAACACTCGATTAAAACAAGAAGAAAAATATTTTTTTAAAAAAAGGATAGGCTCAGGAGTCTCTAGGACAACTTCAAATGTACCAACATTCAAATTATAGGGGTGCTGGAAGGAGAATGGAAAGAGCAAGAAATTGAAAACTTATTTGAAAAAATAATGAAAGAAAAATTCCCTAATTTGGCAAAGGAAATAGACATACAGGTCCAGGAAACAGAGAGTTTCAAACAAGATGACACAAAGAGGACCACACCAAGATTTATCATAATGAAAATGTCAAAGGTTAAAGATGAAGAGAAAATATAAAAGCAGCAAGAGAAAAGTAGAAAGTTATCTACAAAGGAGTTCCTATAAGACTGTCAGCTGATATCTCAAAGGAAACTTTGCAGAAGGGACTGGCAAGAAATATTCTTAGCAAAGCTATCATTTAGAATGGAAGGGCAGATAAAGTGCTTCTTTTACAAAGTAAAGCTAAAGGGGTTCATCATTACCAAGTCATTATTATATGAAATGTTAAAAGGACCTACTTAAGAAAAAGAAGATATAAACCGTAAACATTAAAATGGCAACAGATTCATAACTATTAATAATTGAATCTAAAAAACAAACTAAAACAACAGAAACAGAATCATAGATATGGAGCTCATTTGGAGAGTTATCAGTTAGGAGGAGGAAAAGAGAGAATTGGGGGGAAGGTGCAGGGGTTAAGAAGTAGAAATTGGTAGGTACAGAACAGACAGGATGATGTTAAGGACCGTATAAGAAATGGAGTAGCCAAAGAACTTGTATGTATGACCCATGGACATGAGCTAAGGTGGGGGGGGGATTGCTGGAGGGAATGGGGGTACCAGGTGGAGTGGGGCAAAGGCAGAAAGATTGGGACAACTGTAATACCATAATCAATAAAGTATTTAAAAAAACTGATTCTGGGACAAATTAAGTTACTTAAATTGGGTGACAAAACTGGTAACTGGTACCTTTTGGCAGAGTAATCTCACTGAAAAAGCCAGACTGTGATGAGCTGAGGAGGTGATCAGAAACCAGAGACCACATACCAGCTAAATAATACCTACAGAGATATGTTTAAAATGTTTGATTTTGATGTTAACATTCGAAAATCAGGAACAAAGAATAAAGACTTTCATTTTACAGCTTCTCTTAAGAACTGAAGATGTAGCTTTAGAAACAACTATACCCACTCATAGCCAATCCACTGCTGCCCCCTTTCTGTGGAACTTGAACTCTCCTTTTCGCCAGAGTTCCCTTCACTCATTATTTTATTGCAAATGTACTGCTTCACTTTCTACATTATGGCCTATATATAAAGTAGTTGAGTTCATTTACATACTAATTATATTCAACCTGGAGTGTTATTACAGACTAGTGTGAGGCTGGTCAAGGAGAGAGAAAGGAATAGTCATAGAAACCCAACATGATTTGTCCACCACATGTTGAGAACTACAGTCCAAACCACTTCTCCAGCAATTAGTCCCACACTGTATGTCTATTGTGATGTCTCTGGCAGAGTTTTCTTGTGTTATAAATGCTAAGTGCCATATGAATGAGTGGTGTGATAATAAATGCTTGAGGATTCAGAGGAGGGCACAATTATTTCTGCAGTAATTAAGACAAAGAATTTTTAAAGTTGAGTTGAAACATAAAAGATGTGAATGCATTCCAGATGGGAGGAAAGTCAAAGGTAAAAAGCACAAACTTAAGAAAGTGCAAAATATGGCAAGGAGAGGGAAAGTGAACTCACATATTTGAAGCTGAGGCTCCTTTATTCAAATAACTCACTCAGAACTGAATGGAACCATAGAAATGTTAAAAGTACAAATGAACTTATGGCTCATCTATATTTGAAGCCCTTCTTTCCATAGATGACAACCATGAATTGAAAAGTTAAGTGATTTGCTTAATATCACACAGCTCACTGGTGTAGCAATTGAAATTAGACCTGCTTTCTAATGATATTCCTTTCTAATGTTTTCCATTAATGTGTGTTATTTACATTACAGACGAGAAAAAACAAAAGAACTGAGCTGCTGCTGAGTTCTCGATACATTATTTTAATGACCTCAAATAGCAGTTGCCTTTTTCTTTCATCACTCATTTCCACTTCACATTCTTAACCAGAAGCTAAACCATGAGGGGAATCTGACAAGCAGGGCAATGGGTTAAGAGTAGTTGATGTATCATACCACTTTCTGCTCTTATATTATTACATTTGACCTCATTCAGAAGTGATCTGCTCAGTTTCTAAATTCCACATGACTACCATCTCAGTAAAAGGAAAAAACTGCGTGATGAATTTTCAACCTTCTAAAATGGACATGAATAAAGAGAGAAAACATGTTCTGGCATGTAAGTGTCAGGCTCAGCCTTTATAACAATAAAGGATCAGAATCTTAAAATAATAGTCAGTCTCAATGTTGCCTAAGAGAAATTGACAGACTGCCTCTGGCTTTTACTCCACAGTTAGTGATGCTGAAACCAAATGCACGTCCAGGTGCCTGCTGCTTCAAAAGCCAGTATTTGAGAGGCAGGTGCTGATGTAAAGGAAAGTGGTTTATTCATATGCTGGTCATCTGGAAGACGGGGGACTCACATCTCAAAACCCATCTCTGTGGGAAGATGGGAGACTCATGTCTCAAAGCCCATCTCCACCTCTCAGTGGAGACAGAGATTTTTATAACAGAGAGGGGAACAGAACAAAAAAGATCAAGGGAGGGGGATGAGAAGTGCTGTACATGCAGACAAGCACAGTCCTCTCCAATAAGGCAAGTGATGGTCCGGCACGCATCATCCTGGTTTACTCATCCTGGGTTCATGTCAGCCTGACTTTAGGTCATCCTGACTCCATGGTCAAAGTGACTAAATCTCCCAGAGCTGGGATGCCTGAAGGTCAGAGTCCATATCTTTTAAAATGAGTTCCTAGTATTCTTATACAAATGTGCTGTTTATTGATAAACTACTCATTAGTCCAGGTCAGCACTTACAGAAACAATGTCAAAAGAATAGTGGGGTGGTTTACAATTCCCCATTACAATCCTGCCTGGTTTTCATCTTAGAATTTTGGAGTGGTAGTATAGCATCCTGTTGAGATAACAGGTTCTGGATTTGAATCCAGGCTCTGGCATTTGCCATCTAAGTAATGTGGAATGTTTGTTCAACCTCCACAAGCAACAGTTTCCACATACATAAAATGATAGATGGAAATAGTTCCTACCATCTTCATTGGGTTGTTGTGAGAATTGAGTATCTTAGTTTTGTTTTCCCCAAGAACAAACTCTGAGACATAGATTTTGGTTTAAGTAGTTTATTTGGGAAAAGCCCCCAGAAAATGTGCTGAAGGTGTAATGAAGCAAGACAGAAGGGAAGGGGGGGCTGCTGGGGATCCTTCATGAAAAGCCAGGAAGCTCGGAAGGGTAGATTTTCCCTATCGTTATTCCTCATTGGTTGGGGGTTACTATGGGAGGATTGACTTTCAGATGCTGTAGCTTACCTTGGGCACAGGTCAAGCACATTCCAGGATCAGAGAATGCCCTTACCCAGAAACATTCAGGGCTTGAATTCAGAAGCTTTGGGTTTTCCTAGGAACTGTCCACCAAGACTAACCTCCACCTCTGGAGGGGGCTGGAGGTTAAGGGCAGGGGATTGACAGTATCTTCTATAGTGAGATAATGTGTTTGTCATAATAACATCTGGAACATAACACAAACAAATGATATAGCTAATTGAAGTAAAAAATACTAAAGACTAAAATGACAAAGGAAAGTCTGCTCAATTAAAGAGAGGAAATGTTGTTACCAAGAAGATGAGATAAATGGACTCAAATAGAAAACTGGAAGTCATCCTTCACATTTTCTTCCTATCTTCTTCCTCCCATTCCATTAATTTTATCACCTTTTTCTATATGTCATCAACTTAATAACATTAACACTTCTCCCTTCTCTCTTCTCCATCTCTTTAAAGCTGGCATTTTCACATTTCTTACTTGAATTAACTGATCTTCCTGCTGTTCTCACCTTCTTGCCTTCCCCTGACTCCCACTCAACCCATTCATTTGGTACTATCAGAATGCTTTTTCTAAAACCCAGCTCTGATAGAGTACTCTCTACTTCACAACTTCAAATACTTCAATGATTCACCACTTACTTCTGGGCAAAACTAAAACTCTTTAGCTTAGGATACTAGACTCTTCCTGCTAACTTCTCCAATACCATTTCCCTGGTGCCTAACTTACAGCTCCTACATTCCACAACCTTCCTTGGTGCCTCATATATGCCTCACTTTTTCATCAATCAATGCCATTTCCCATGTTCTTCCCACTTTATTTTTTTATCTAGAAAACTGCAGGTTTTATTCAAGAATTTAATTTGATGGTACATTTTATGAAAAACCATCCCTGATATTTACTCTTCCCTCCTGGCCTGGATCAGTGATCAAATAACATTTCTGTATATCTCTTAAAACTTACCCTTATTATAAATGTCTGTTTACTTTCAGTCTTACTAATTAGTTGAGTATTCTTTATAATCAGATGCTGAGTGTCTGCATTCTTAATAAGTACTCAAGGTGATTTTTATTTCCACTGAAGTCTAAGAATCATTTTATATTCTAAGAGCTTTCTTTTTAAAAAATTTAATTCAATTTTTAATTATATTTTATTGATTATGCTATTACAGCTGTCCTGATTTCCCCCCCTTGCCCACCTCCACCCCGTGCCCCCCAATCACTCAAGCAATCCCCCCCACGATTGTTCATGTCCATGGGTCATGTGTACAAGTTCTTTGGTTACTCCCTTTCCTGTTCTGTACTTTACATTCCCATGGCTATTCTGTAACTACCTATTTGTACTTCTTAATCCCCTCACGTCTTCACCCATTGTCTCCTTCCCTCTCCCATCTAGCAGCCTTCCAATAACTAACTTCTTTTCTCTTGGTTTTAATAATTTCTTTATTTTTAACATTTGGACTTTTAATAATAATGTGTCTTACATCCATCATAATTGCCTCTTTGCATCCATCATAATGGGGACTCTGAGCCTCCTGGACTTGTGTGTCTATTTCCTTCACCAAATTAGGGATGTTTTCTTTCACTTTTTTTCAAATAAACTTCCAATTTCTCGCTCTTTCTCTTCTCCTTCGGGTACACCTATGAGGCAAATGTTGTAACTCTTAAAGTTTTCCCAGAGTCTCATGTTTTTGGATTCTTTTTTCTTCTTGTTGTTTCACACAGTTGTTTTATGCTTCTTTGTGTTCCAAATAATTTATTTGATTCTCAGCTTCATCCATTCTACTGTTGTTTCCCTGTAAATTGTTCTTTATTTCACTTAGTATCCCCTTCGTTTCTGACTGGGTCTTTTTTATGCTGCTGGCATCTCACTAAGTTCCTGGAGCATCCTTATAACCAGTGTTTTGAACTCTGCATCTGATAGATTGCTTATCTCCATTTCATTTAGCTCTTTTTCTTGAGTTTTGATCTGTTCTTTCATTTGGGCCAAGTTTTTCTGTCTCCTCATTTTGGCAGCCTCCCTGTGTTTGTTTCTGTGTATTAGGTAGAGCTGCTTTGACTCCATGTCTTAGTAATGTGGCATAGTATAGTATGTGTCCTATAGGGTCCCGTAGCACAGCCTCTCCTATTACCCAAGCTGGGTATGCAGTGTGTGCCCCCTGTGTGTGCTAAGTACACCCTCCTCTTGTAGTTGAGACTTGGTCGCTGTTGGCAGATCAATGGGAGGGATTTACCCAGGCCAGTCAGTTGCTAGGACTGGCTGTGACCACTGACTGCCAACCTCTGCCCTCCATGGTGCATCAGCTATACATTAGCAGGGTGGTGGTGCTCTGACAGGGTTTCCTTGGGTGTGCAGGTCAAGCTCAGCCCCAACCTGTGTTTCTCCTGAGGCACCCTGCCTGAGCCATAAAACAATCTGAGATGGCCACTACTTATGCTTTGCTTGGAGATTCCAGGGTGAAGCCAACCTGTGACTAATCCAGCTGCTACTAGGGCTGACTGAAGCCAGCTGTTGGTTGTTTAATAGGATTTTAGGAGCAACAATGAGCCATTCTTATGAAAAGCAGCTTGGGTGGGCCTATATATTGAGCTGGATAGACCCTCTTTGGGTCTCAAATCTGGATCACACACTCAGCCAGATTGATGGAATCTAAGATATAGTACCAGCCTACCACCTCTATCAGGGGAGGGCTCAGCAAAGGGACAGTGGCCTCTGCTCGCCTCAATGCCAGACATTTCAGTCTCTCCCTGTATACCACTGGTGCACTTCAAGCTGCCACCCTGGTGCTGGAGCTCAGAGGGAGTGAGTCTGAGTAAGTGAGTCCATATGTGGGTTCTCCAAGAGGAACGGCTTAGGATTCCAGCAGCCTCCTCCACTGACAATCCCCACTGGTTTTCACAGCCAAAAGTTGTGAGGACTTATCTTTCTGGCATTGGAATCCTGGGCTGGGGTTCCTAGTGTGGGTCTGGGACTCCTCGCTCCTGAGATATCCCTCCCAAATTTTTATCTACATGAGTGTCAGGCCAGCCTGTACTGGTCTGTGACCCTCCTACCAGTATGGTTGGATATGGTTTCTTCAATTCCGTAGTAGTAAGACTTCCATGCAACTCAATTTCTGACGTTCCTGTGTGATGGTTATTCTATATTTTAGTTGTAATTTTGATGTGATTGTGTGAAGAGGTGAGCCATGTCTGCCTACATTGCCATCTTCTATATTCGGAGACCTTTCTAAGGAGGAAAACCTTTTTTTCTCTGTAATTCCAGGACCTAACATAGCACCTAGCATGTAGTTTATACTCCATAATAACTCTTGAATTAATAAATACAACTGTTTGAGTTTTGAGTATTTTCACTCTTTCATCCTATCAGGTTGCCACCTGTAGTAGTAAAACTCATTAAAGAATTATTTCCCGTACCAATGGTATTGTAAATGGGAATCTTATTGGTGATCTGCCACTCTTCTAGCTAAGTGGTTATTAATTTTGACTTGTTGTTCTACTTTTTCATCCTTGATCGCCTCCAAGACTTTCAAATGAAAAGTGTTTAGTCTCATTGGTTTGGTAATGAAGTCTAGAAAAATGGTTCTCAAACACATATGTCACAAAAACCTGGAAAACTTATTAAAATAATAATAGGGGTTGTCTCCTATTTTCAGGGGACCCTCACTCTGCATCTCATTACAGTATAACTGTATATAATATATACATATTTATTTTATATAGTTTCCTTCTAAAATTTGATGTGAAATATTAATTTGATTATTTATTTGCTTTTGTTATTTTATTTAGGTGGTTTAATATCTGACAGTCTCTTTGGTGAAATGTTGTCTTTTATTAATATTTTCTTCAATTATAAAACTATCTTTGCCTGTTCTAAGTCTTACCCTACAGAACTTAATACTTAGGGAATATAGCCTAAAAAGAAAGGGTGGCAAAACTGAAAACTTATTTTGAAAAGGTCTATTAATAATTGTTTCCTAAAAGTGAATTCCTTTTGTGCGGGGGTTGGGAGGACTACATAAAATACTAAGGTGAATCATCATGAGAAAAATTGTTTTACTGAATTTCTTCAATAAAACCACTAGATGGCAATATCTTTGTTTCTTTGTGAATACAGTAGGCAAATGGCTCTTGAAGAAAACACTTGATTATCATATTTTTAAAAGCTCTGCTACCAAATGGCCATTCTTCAATTCTATTTTTATTTTTAATTGAACTTATTGGGGTGACATTGTTTAATAAAATTGTATAGGTTTCAGGTGTACAATTCTATAATACATTATCTGTATGTTGTATTCACCACCCCAAGTCAAGTCTCCTTCTCTCACCATCTATCCCCCCTTTATCCTCTTTTATCTCCCCCTACATTCCTCTGGCAATTACCATACCATGGTCTGTGTCTACAAGTCTTATTCCTTAATTCTAAAGAAATGAAACTACAAAAGAGAATACTCTTCAGGGCAGTAAAAGCTACTTTATTGTGTTTGGGTTGTAGTAAATTAAGGTCCTTCTTTAACAACAGAGAAGTCACTGGGCCACTGAGATGGAAAAAGGAATGGCTTCACTTTGTAGTCACAAACGTCCAAGATTTGAGGCCTGAAAGAAGACTCTGTCCAGAAAGACATAGCTGAAACAGTGTTCTTGAATCTTTCTTCATTTCTTTCCACTAATTTTTCCTTTCTTACCTTATTTTAATATCGCTGAAATTTCTTTTTCTCCTTTATGGATTTAAAAAAAAATCCAGGGAGTAAGAAGAAAGGGTGCGAGAGCACATTACTTTTGTGGAGGAGATTCCTTTACCACAGAAAAGTTTACATACTGCAAGTAAAAACTATAGTCACTGTACCTAAAATATTCTTTCTACTTTACTAATTTGTCTGTAATTTAGGTTTACATATTTAGTAAACTTTCTGAGTTTCCTTTCTAATTGGAACTAAACTCCAGGTATTTAACTGCTAAAGTATGATGTTCTAAAAGAAAAAAAAGTTTTTACACTTGTGTAAATATACAATGAACTTGTGAAAGATTCTCAATTCATTAAAAATGAGGGAGTTAGTTTAAAGAAAAATCTAAAAAATGTACAAACACACATAATAAGCATGCTGAAAAGAATTTGCTTATAGATACAAAAGTGATTAATCTGTAGGACAATACTGTGTCAGACTCCGGCCAGCAGAGTCCGCCTATTGTGGCTGAGGACGAGAATGAATGCTCAGGCTACAGCAGTCCTGTTGAGAAAAGGGAATGGCACAGCTACTCTCTCAAGGGGAGAGTGTCTTATGTATGGATGCCTCGGCCACTCTCTCAAGGGGAGAGTGCCTCGACCCTTGCCTAGACAAGCTTTTATTGTTTTCCTCAGGTCTTACATCAGAGAAAGGTTTATTATCTATTACATAGAATATTGTTGTCTACATTGTAGGTACAATCAAGGAAAGGAAAACAACATGCAGAGGGGAATGGTAATGAGCTGATTAGCTCTGTCCTTGGGAAAATTCACACAGACTTTGGAAATTACCTTGAAGATAGACAATACACATTTGTTGTTTTAGACCAGGATGATGGAGTTTTATTAGCAAGAGCAAGCCATAACAGTGTGTATGCATTTTCTAGGCCTGATTCCCACAGGAAAACTCAGTTTGTAGGTCTGGCTCCTGCCCACCATATTGCTCTTGTAGGTTTTCCATACAGAGTTGAGTCATATTTGCCAGACTAAAACAAACCAGTCCCCTACACAATACAATACAATGAATGTTTGTGGTAATCTTTTCTACAAGTCAGAAATCGATTTTATATCTACAGGACAAAATTAATTAATTGGTATTGCTATTTAAAAGAATTATTTGCATTAGTACTAGTTTAGTATGAGCTAATTTCTTTGGTATTGAAATGTAAAAGAGCCTCCTCAATAGAGTTGATAAAAATAATCTCTAGAAGGCTTGATAAACTCAGTAATCACTTTTGCCCATTTCCAAGTAGTGGACAATTTTTCCCAACATTACTATTTTTTTAAAGTAATTATGTTGGTAGAACAAGCAATATAATTGCAGAAAGTGCCTTCCTTATTCTGTATGCTGCAATATTAGGACAAACCACAAGGAGGCATTTTTTTTTGCACTAGATTTCCTACACAGATGGTGACCAGGACCTGTGATTAAATCAGGGACACTTACGTTTTGGAATGAATTAATCAGACAGTAATTTTCTTAGCTCTAAAAGAAGATGTCAGAGGAGGTGAGCAAAAAATTATCCTGAAATTTAAAGAATGTACATTACTCGTCTCTGACTAGGCTCACTATTTTGGGTGTAAATAATGCCACAAGATATTCTCAGATCTGGAGATGTGTCCCAATTTCTACAGATAATTAGATTTGGAAAAAAAAATAAGAAAACAAAGTATATTTCATGAACTAAGAAAGATCAAGGTTTGCAAAAACAAATGCTTTATCAGGGCAAAGCAAATAAGGAGAATGAGTAAAGTAGGCTGGGTATGGCACAGCACATAGTAGGAGAACTGTGACGAATTGGGAAGCTCATGCCCCATCTAAAGAAGAGACTACTGTGCAGATCCAAGAAGACCAAATTGTTATATGGCTTCTCCTGTTTGTTTTTCCCTGGATACTGGCCACTTAACCAAATAATAATAATAACAAACATGATCTGTTTTTCCATCCTATCCCAAGAAATTTGCCTAAGACAATTTTCCAGAATCCCTCTCCTATTTGAAGGGACAAGTTATGAGAATTACGACTGTGATTGTAGAAGTAGTGACAAGATTTGAGCGGAGGAGATGAACAGGTAAACACTAAGAATTTGTAGACTATGTACCTATGAGCCAGTTGATAAACCCTAGAAATGGAGGTTTTGGCGGGGAGGAGGGACTTCTCATAGCAGAAAGAAACAAACATCAAAAACCAGTTTTATCACTTATTGTCATCCTCATCCCTCAACGTAGTGTGTTCAGTGCTGAGCATACTGAAGGGAATTGATGAGTATTTGCTCTTCGAGTAGATAACAAATCCAATTGAAGGATCAATATAATAACTACTTTTTTGTCAATTGTTTTATAATTCACTGTGCATGTATATGTATGTGTGTTGTCTTAATTTCTTAAAACCAGTGGGGGAGAAATGATGTGAATGAATTAACAATAAGATTCCAGAATGGAACTGGGAATATATTATCACCACAGCCCCCTTTACCTCTTTAAAGATTTCACAAAACTGTAGATGTGTATTTTAACCAGCTATAGATCCTATAAAATGATATACTAAGGACTCTACTTAAACACTGTGGTCCACCTGGAGACATCTGACCTAAACTGCACAAGTTAGATTTTTGGGCGGGGAACTTTTATTTATTTATTTTACTGTTGTTCAAGTACAGTTTTCTGGCTTTTCCCACCACCACTCTCCACCACCCCAGCCCTCCCTACCTCCTTCCCCTGTTTCTACCCTCCTTGTTATTGTCCATGTGTTCTTTATACTTGTTCCTGCAAATGCTTCACCCTTTTCCCCCATTATCCCCTCCCCCTCCCCTCTGGTCACTGTCAGCCTGTTCTCAATTTCAGTGTCTTTGGTTATATTTCGCTTGCTTGTTCATTTTGTTGATTAGGTTCCACTTAAAAATGAGATCATATGGTATTTGTCTTTCACCACCTGGTTTATTTCACTTAGCATAATGCTCTCCAGTTCTATCCATCCTGTCGCATAGGGCGGGAGTTCCTTTTTTCTTTCTGCTGCATAGAATTCCATTGTGTAAATGTACCATAGTTTTTGGATCCATTCATTTACTGATGGGCACTTAGGTTGCTTCCAACACTTCGCTATTGTAAATTGTGTTGCTATGAACATTAGAGTGCATAGGTTCTTTTGGATTGGTGTTTCAGGGTTCTTAGGATATAATCCTAGCAGTGGAATTGCTAGGTCAAAAGGCATTTTCATTTTTAGTTTTCTGAGGAAATTCCATACTGTTTTCCACAGTGGTTTGCGCCAGTCTGCAATCCAACCAACAGTGCACTAGGGTTCCCTTTTCTCCACAACCTCTCCAACACTTGTTGTTTGTTGCTTTGTTTATGATGCCATTCTCACTGGTGTGAAGTGGTATCTCATTGTGGTTTTAATTTGCATCTCTCTGATAGCAATATTGAGCATCTTTTCATGTCTCTGGACCCTCTGTATGTCATCCTTGGAGAAGTGTCTGTTCAAGTCCTTTGCCCATTTTTAATTGTTTTTTTTGTCTTCCTGGAGTGGAGTCGTGTGAGTTCTTTATATATTTTGGAGGTTAAACCGTTTTCTGAGGTATCATTGGCAAATATGTTTTTCCATATGGTTGGGTCTCTTTTCATTTTAATGGTATTCTCTTTAGCCATGCAGAAGCTTTTTATTTTGATTAAGTCCCATTTCTTCTTTCCTTTATGTCCCTTGCTCTAGGGGACATATCAGAGAAAATATTGCTGTGTGGAATATCTGACATTTTTCTGCCTGTGTTCTCCAGGACTTTAATGGTGTTACAGCTTATATTTAAGTCTTTTATCCACCTTGAATTTATTTTTGTGTAGGGTTTAAGTTAGTGATCAAGTTTCATTTTTTTGCATGTGGCTGTCCAGCTCTCCCAACACCATTTGTTGAAGAGGCTATTTTTGCTCCATTTTAGGCTGCTGCCCCCTTTGTTGAATATTAATTGACCATAGAGATTTGGGTTTATTTCTGGGCTCTATTCTGTTCCATTGGTCTATATGTCTGTTCTTATGCCAGTACTAGGCTGTTTTGATTACAGTGGCCTTGTAATACAGTTTGGTACCAGGTATTGTGATCCCTCCTACTTTGCTCTTCTTTCTCAAAGTTGTAGCAGCTATTCAAGGTCATTTATGGTTCCATATAAATTTTCGAAGTGTTTGTTCTATGTCTGTGAAATATGCCATTGGTACTTTAATAGACATTGCATTGAATCTGTAACTTGCTTTGGGTAGTATGGACATTTTGATGATGTTAATTCTTCTGATCCATGAACATGGTATATGTTTCCATTTGTTTGTGTCTCCCTTGATTTCTTTCTTCAGTGTTGTGCAGTTTTCTGAGTACAGGTCTTTAACCTCCTTGGTTAGGTTTATTCCTAGGTATTTTATTTTTCTTGTTGCTATATCAAATGGGATTTTTTTCCTGATTTCTGCTTCTGCTGTTTCATATTTGGTATACAAAAATGCCTTTGATTTCTGGATATTGACTTTGTATCCTGCTGTTTTGCCAGGTTCATTTATTAGGTCGGCAGTGTTTTGGTGGAGTCTATAGGATTTTCTGTGTACACTATCATGTCATCTGCAAACAATGACAGGTTTGTTTCCTCTTTTCCAATTTGGATGTTTTTTATTTCCTTTTCTTTTCTGATTGCTGTGGCTAGGACTTCTGTAGAAGTGGTGAAAGTGGACAACCTTGCCTTAATTCCTGATGTTAATGGGAAAGCTTTTAGTTTTTGCCCGCTGAGTATGACGTTGACTGTACATCCCTCATACATGGCCTTTATTATGTTGAAGAATGCTCCCTGTGTTCCCACTTTGCCAAGTACTTTTATCATAAATGGGTGCTGTACCTTATCGAATGCTTTTTCTGCATCTATTGATATGATCATGTGATTTTTGTCTTTGCTTTTCTTTATGTGATGTATTATGTTTATTGAGTTGCAAATATTATACCACCCTTGTAGCCCTGGGATGAATCCCACAAGGTCACGGTGTATGATTTTTTTAATGTATTGTGAGATGCAGTTTGATAATATTTTGTTGAGGATTTTAGCATCTCTGTTCATCAGCGATATTGGCCTGAAGTTTTCTTTTTTGTTGTGTCTTTACTGGTTTTGGGATTAGGATGATACTGGCTTCATAAAAAGAGCTTGGGAGTCTTCCATCTTCTTGGATTGTTTGGAATAATCTGTGAAGGATAGAGGTTAGCTCTTCCATAAATGCTTTGTAGAATTCTGTGAAATATTTCGGTCCAGGGCTTTTGTGTGTTGGGAGTTTTTTGATTACTACTTCAGTTTCATCTGCTGTTATTGGTCTGTTTAGGCTTTCTGCTTCTTCATTGAGTTTTGGAAGATTATATTTTTCTAGAAGTTTGTCCATTTCACCTAGGTTTTCAAATTTCTTGGCATATAGTTCTTTGTAGCAGTTTCTTACAATCCTTTGTATTTCTCCTTTGTATTTCAGTTAAGTTCATTGTAATCTCTCCTCTTTCATTTCTGATTGTGTTTATTTGGGTCCTCTCTCTTTTTTCCTTCATGAGTGTTCTTAAAGGCTTGTCGATTTTGTTTATCTTTTCAAAGAACCAGCTCCTGGATTCATCAGTCCTTAGAATTGTGCTTTTAGTCTCTATGTCATTTAATTCTTCTCTCATCATGGTTATTTCCTTCCTTCTACTTGCTCTGTGCCCTTTGCTGTTGTTCTTCCAGTTCTTGTAGGTGTAGGTTTAGGTTGTTTATTTTAAATGTTTCTATTTTTTTAGGTAGGCCTGTATTGCTATGAACTTCCCTCTCAGGCGTGTATCAATACAAACTTCCCTCTCAGGGCTGTGTCCATAAGTTTTGGATTGTTGTGAGTTCATTTTCATTTGTTTCCAGAAACTTTTTGATTTGTTCCTTGATCTCATTCTTGACCCATTCATTGTTTAATAGAATGCTATTCAATCTCCATCAGTTTGAGTGCTTTTGAGTTTTTTCCTTGAGGTTGGTTTCTAGTTTCAGTCCCTTGTCATCAGAGAAAATGCTTGATATGATTTCAATTTTCTTGAATTTGTGGAGGCTTGTTTTGTGTCCTATCATGTGGTGTATCTTTGAAAATGTTCCATATGCATTTGAAAAGAATGTGTATTTTGCTTCTTTGGGATGAAAGGCTCTATATGTATCAGTTAAGTTCATTTGTCTGGGGCATTGTTCAATGCTGCAATATCTATGTTGATATTTTGTTTGGGAGATCTACTCATTTTTGACAGTGGGGTGTTGAAATCCCCTACTTATAATTATGTTGCTGTCAATATCATTCTTGATGTCCTCGAAGATTTTATTTATGTATTTGGGTGCCCCTATGTTGGGTGCATATATGTTTACAATGTTTATGTCTTCTTGGTGGATTCTTCCCTTGAGTATTATGAAGTGACCTTCTGGGTCTCTTTATGGCCCTTTTTCTGAAGTCTATTTTGTCTGATATGAGTCTTCCTACCCCGGCTTTTTTTCCCATCCATTTGCTTGAAAAATTTGTTTCCAGCCCTTCACTTTCAGTCTGTGTAGGCCTTTTGTTCTGAGGTGGGTCTCTTGTAGGCAGCATATGTGTGGGTCATGCTTTCATATCCATTCAGCTATTCTATGTCTTTTGATTGGAGCATTTAATCCATTTACATTTAAGGTTATTATGGATAAGTACTTATTCATTGCCATTTTTTTTGTACCTGTGTTCCTGTCTCTCACACTCTTTTCCTTCCTTTTCATGAAGCACTCCCTTTAGCATCTCTTGCAAAGCTGGTTTGGTGGAGATGTATTCTTTTAGACTTCTTTTGTCTGGGAAGCTCCTTATTTGGCCTTCCATTTTAATTGAGAGCCTTGCTGGATAAAGTAGCCTTAGTTGCAGGCCTCTGTTTTTCATTACTTGGAATATTTCTTACCATTCCCTTCTGGCTTGTAGAGTTTCCATTGAGAAGTCAGCTGCTAGCTTTATCAGGGCTCCCTTATATGTTACTTCCTGTTTCTCCCTTAATGCCTTTGAGATTCTCTCTTTGTCTTGGAGTTTTGCCATTTTAATTATGACATGTCTTGAAGTGGCCCTCTTTGGGTTCCTCTTGATTGGGACTCTCCGTGTTTCCAGCATTTGTGTGACTTTTTCTCTCATCAAATTAGTGAAGTTTTCCATCATTACTTTTTCAAATAGATTTTCTATCCCTTGCTCTTCTTCTTCTTCTTTTGGTATCCCTTTTATACAGATATTATTATGTTTCATGTTGTCTTGCTGTTCCCTTATCACCTGTTCATTCTTTCTGAGTCTCTTTTCCTTTTCTTGCTCTATCTGGATGTTTTTTTCTGCCTTGTCCTCCAGCTCACTGATTCAACCCTCTGCTTCATCCAGCCTGCTTATAATTCCTTCTGGTGTGTTTTTTATTGCTGAGATGTTATTGTTCATTTCTTCCTGGTTTTTCTTTATAGTTTCTATTTCCTTTTTCATGCTGATACAGTTCTCACTCAGTTCCTTGTGGTCATCTGTGAGTTCCTTGAGCATCTTTATTAACCGTTATTTTGAGTTCTGTATCTGATAGTTTGGTTACCTCCATTTCATTTTGCTCTTTTAGTAGGAGTCTTTTATTCCTTTTGATTGCATGTTCTTTTTTTGTCTCCCCATTTTAGGTGACTCTTTTTGTTTGTTTCTGTGCTTCCTGATGTTTCTCTTTGCCAGCTGTCTTTGTAGGGTGAACTTCTATGGTAGGAATTCTATGGGGTTCAGTGGTGCGGTCTCTTTGATCTCCTTGTCTGGACACTCTGGGTTTGCCCTTTCTTCTGTTTGTGTGGGCTCTCTTGTTGTACCTGGGTTTTTACTTTCTGGTGGTTCCTTTGTTGGTGATTTTTCTCCTCCAGCAAGTATACTGATGCTCCCACCTATTCTTGTATGTGATCAGTGGCAAGGGGGTAGGCAAAATGGATTAAGACAGTGGAGAGTACTTTATGGGATTAAAAGTACCAGCAAGTAGAGAAGAGATAGGAGATTCATATAAGTATATGGATAAATATAGTGTTAACTGTGGTATTTCGCCCAATTAGCCACTTTTTATAAAAGGTGAAAGAGAGATAAGACTCGTTAGAGGGGAGGATGATTGTGAGCTGAATCCAGAAAGCAAAGCACTTGTGCAAGGTTAGATGATGAGATATAGTGAGAGTAAAGAATAGAAAGTAGGCATAATGTGAGAAAGAATAGAGTTAAGCACAACAATGATAATGCTCAGGATTAAAATGAAGTGGGCTAAGATTAGGGAGGGTTGCTGCGTAGCATGTACAACTGTATGGAACAGTTATTTACAGTAGTACTGGAACAACAATAATATGACAAGAAATATATGATTTGGATAACCAGAATAGAAAGTACCTGATCAAGAGTTGTGTGTTATTGGAACACGGGTTAAGTGAAAGAAGGAAAATTAAAATACAATAAAGTGAGAATAAGGAAAACCAGTCAAACAATGCAAGTAAACAGAGAAATCAAATGAGGAAAACTAAACCTAAGAAAGAGAAATAAAATACTAATAAAATAAAAGTGGTAAAATAATGAAATAATAATAATAATACACATTAACAATAAAATGCCAGCTCTATGGGATAGCGAAGTGACATTTGTCTCAGTTTCTCACTTTTGGGGGTTATACTTGTGCTCCCCTTTTCGATCTGTCTCTGGATCCTTTGTAACTCCACATCTTATTGTTTCACTTGGGGAAGGAAAAAAAAGAGAGAGAACAAAAAAGAAAGAAAAATAATAATAAACCTCCTGCTGATTTTAAACCTGTTCAGCAAGATCTTCTGGTCTTCCTAGATGCCACAGGTAGAAGGGGGCTGGGCTTTGCTTTTCTCTCTGTGGTTTTGAGAGGATGGGGACCAGGTCTGGGCCACAATATTCACAGTGTCCTGGCCTGCGGTCCAGGTCGTCCATGAGCTGCCAAGCTCAGATCAGACACTCAGCCTCTGGGCGCACAGCGCAAGAGAAGCTTAGGCACACGGTTCTACTGGGCCACTCAGTCTCTGGGCTCATGCAGCTCAAATCACCCTTTGGGCAAGGCAGTCACTACTCAAGAGTTCCTTACAAAGCAGCTGCTCGCCATTCTTAACAAGCACAGGACTTTTCACACAGCCCAACTTTCCAACCAGTCCAGAGACTATCTGAGTCACGGTCTGACGTGGCCCAACTCCTCCTTTCTCTAGGTGTTACCTGGCACCTCAATTTCTCTGGTGCCAGTGTCCACAGTCCCAGTGGATGTGTACTGCTTCTGTGAGTCTCCCACTTGGTCTCTATTCCCCTCAGTGACTTCTAGCATCCGGGTCCCTGCTGGTGGTGAGCTGCCATCCCGGCTCTGATAGGGGAAGGAACTGATGATCTAACTCTCCTCCTGGTATCCTGTAGTAGGCACCAGGCCAGGGGCACAGCAGCCCTGGTCCCTGTGCAGATCCCAGGGACCTTACTGTCCCAGCACAATCTCCTCACCGTCTGTTTTTCAATGTCCTCTGCAATTTTTGGCCTCCAAACTTCATACAAGCTGGATTCCATCGGCTGTTCACTCTGTTTCTCAGAAGATCGGCTGAGTGATCCAGCTGGGCACAGGGAGAACTGGGCTCCGCTCCCACTTACCTCTCTGCCATCTTCACTCTCCCAGGACTACTATAGTTTTTAATGTTAATTTTATATCCTATACTTTTTGAAATTCTCTGACTGCTTTGAGTGGTTTTTCCCATTTATTTACATTTATTATTTTGTTTTTTTTTATAAGATGCTGCATTTGATGTGTATACAGAGTGGGACAAAAGTAGATTTATGGTATGGTTGTAAGTACACAAAAGAGTTCTTGTATTATTATTTATTAATTTTTTATTATTTTCCATATGAACAACTGTAAGCCTACTTTTGCCCCACCTTGTATTTAAATTTAAGAATGGAAGATTTTAGAGTCTTATCTTTTGGGAATCAAATTTCTAAAAAAAGGCTTTTTTCAGTCTCTTGCCTGAGGGTATATATAATCCTAGCTGCCAACATTCTTTGAGCTAGGTTGGAGGCATCTGGGTGTATGAACTATTTAGCATATAGTCTTTCACTGTATGTAAACCTCTGCTTAACCTCTCTTTTTTAAATACAGGACTTAATCTTAACAAGATCTGTTTTTTTCTGAGGAGAAATCCTGTTTTGCCATCCCTACATAATAATCCTCTAGTCAGGAGCAGATCTCAGTTTTGTGGGGTCTGAAATTTATGCAATAGAGGGGCTTTAAGAGAAAGAATAAAAAGTATTATCTTTGTTCGCAAATTAAAATGACCATTCAAACACATTTCCTGGGCCCACTCCCAGGGTTTTGGAAAGGCCCCCAGCTAGTACTAGTGTCGCTGGACAAAACTGGGATTTGGTTGCCTGCCATCGAAGACAGGCAAACTCTGGAGGCAGAGGTTTGGTGAAAAGGGAAATGAGTCGTTTATCCAAAAGCTATGTAATTTTGGAAGAGTGGCAAGCTTCTACCTGAGAGCCCATCTCCTTTAAAACCCCCAAAGAAAGGTCATTCTGCCATCCTTTGCCAGGCCAGACCAGCCCTAGGCTGCACTCAATGAGTTCTTTTCCCATTTAAAAATACCAGCCTTTGGGAAATGGCAGACAGCTTAACTGGTTTCCAGTCACAGTTCAGTTTCAGCCATCTTTTGGAATAAGCCAGCATCCTATTCACTGCACTACCCTTTATTCCACACAATGCCCATCAGCCCAGTGCCTGTGTCTTTCCCTCTGGCCGCCATTGGCTTCCCAGTGTGTATGTGTGCCCAGCCGAGCAGGACCACGTAGTGCGGTCGCCTGCACCACCAGTGCTTTTCACGCTGGGATGGGTGTGGGAACTCTTGCTAGACCACATGGTCTCCAGGGCCCCCAACTGGGCAAGCGGAGGGAACCAGAAGTATAAGTCTCTGTGAGCCCTCCATTTAAGAGTCAGGACCCAAAATTCTATGCACGACATTAGGTGCAGCTTCCCAGTCAATCCAAGGTAGAATCCTCCACATTCATCAGTCTGTGCTGTACAGAGACACCCCTCCTCCCACCACTGTTACTCTCCACACTAGTCGTGTACTGTGAACTTTTCAGCCCATGCATACTCTGTGCAAGCTTCCTCCTGCTGTGTTGCGCCACACTGCTCGGGTTGCCGGGGCAACATATGCTGGCACTGGGCTCCTTTGTTTACCTTGTGGGGGTGCTGTATGGAAATTTATCACATGGTTTCAGCCTGGCCCACCGCCTCTGGCACTTCTCCACCCCTGCTCAGGGTCACTCCCCTCTGCCCCGCAATCTGGCAAGATCACCCCTGTACCATTAGGCCCTGAAGCTAAAGATTACTTAATTTCATGGTAAATCTAATTTAGCCTCCAATCTTCTCCAAGATAGAGATAGCAAAATGCTTAGTAGGATAGCATTAGGGAGGGATTCGGGAGTCTAAATCACAAATATAATTTGACTCAAAAAAACTTTGATCCCAACTTCTAGAGGTACCTGGTACTATCAATTTCTAACCTTTTTAAGGGGGAGTTTGTGGTGATCAGCTTGCTTCTTGGCTTTCTTCATTCCTGTTTTCAGCATTTTGGGGTTTGCCAAATCAGTTTTCAGTGTTCAAAATGTTGATGCTGTTGTCTCCTTTACCAATCTTGCTATTCTTTTGAGTTTATGCCATTAAAAAAGTGCTTTTCTGTGTTAATGAGTTTCAGAAAGGAGAAGTTAAGGTGGGTGCTCAACCTCCATTCTTAACCCAAGATCAGAATGTGCTAAAATCACATTCCAAGATTGTCTCCTTACCCCCTGCAAATGGTTGGGACACTTGACACGGTTAGTAGCACAGACAAAAAATATCCACTCACCCTTGCCAACATTCCGTATTCTCAGAATTTCCCAATCTAGTTAAACTATCTCATTATTCAAATTTGCATTTCCCTAATTACTACTGAGCTTCAGTAGAATTGTGTGTTTTTTGGTCCTTTGTGTTTCCTCTTCTATGAATAAACTCTTCATATAACTCACCCATTTTTCTAATAAGTAATGAAGGGGATTAGAACACACTACCCAAAATATCCCATTTTGGCATATTGATTGAGCTGAAAGCAACTGAGAAAAAGCAAACATAGGAAGGGCTCTTTTACCTCTCTCTTTCTACCTAACACAGGACACATAGACTTTCCCATGAGAAGTATGTCCTCCATGAAATGAGAAGAGGAAAACAACATCCTTATCACTGGAGACAGGAGTTGAAATCAAGATTAATCTGCATAAATAAACTTTATTAAAATAAGCCTTGTGTTTAATTAGTTATCCCCATATATTTCCTAGTGAGTTTCCCACAATTTATCAACCCTAACCCAAAGCCCTTTTTTCTGACATGTCAGTCTTCACAATTTATCATTTCTTGTTAAAATGGTGTATAAGCTCTCAAGTCTGTCTGCTTCTTTTGGTTTTTATTTCTTATATATGAAGGCCTCCATGTATATGTAAAAATATTAATGTCAAAAGAAGTCTGTAGCCTTGACTGGTGTGGTTCAGTTGGTTGGGAATTGTTCCGCAAAGCAAAAGGTCCCTAATTCAATTCTGTCAGGGCACATACCTAGGTTGCAGGCTGGTCCTGGGTGGGGCACATACTAGAGACAACTGATCAATGCTTCTGTCTCACATTGATGTTTCTCTCCCTCTCTTTCTCCCTATTTCCCCCCTCTCTAATAAATACATACATACATATATACATATACATACATAAAAGTGTATGTTTTGTTCCTCTTAATATCTCATGTAAGTTTGTCAGGCTCAGCCACAGAACCTAAGAGGGTAGTGAAAATACCCTTCCTCCCCTACAGAAGTTTATCTTTTTCTTATTGAATAGTCCACATTTATCCACTGATTTGAAATTCATATTTATTAACTAACTACTGAAGGCTTATTTGGATGGGTATTTTTTGGTTTCTGGATTCTCTTTGTTTTCCCATGGATTTTACATCTTATTACAAGGTTTTCAAAACTGCACTTCATATAGTAAATATCCTTGCAAAAAATCAAATGGGAATTTGTTAGCATCATAAAAAATACCAATTAGAGATTGAAATAAAATGTCCACTTTAATATTTGTTACACAAATGTTTACTTACATTTATCTGAAAATTATGAGAACAACTTGTGCATGTCAAATCCATGTTACTATCCATATACGAACTACACATAATCACTATTTACCTATATCAGGCTAACATACAAGGTTTGTGTTTTCTAAGACCTCTCAGTTAAAAGGAAACACTAAATAATAAATTTCAAGATTCAGTTATTAACAATGAAAATAATAAAAATTATTTCTCGATGTCTTACATTTTTACAACTTTGAATTATACTTACATGCTATCATTTCCAAAAAACATAAATTACAACAAGGGTCACTGTCAGGGTGATATATATTTTTATAGCTTTTTTAAAATATGCTATTATTATGCTTTAACATCACTTTATTTATTCTTGGCACATGTGGCATCTTGGAAATTAAAAATACATTTTGCCAATTTTGTGTTATTGTGCAGGTTTAAGAGAAAGAGCACAATTTAGGAGGCAGACAGACCTGTGTTCAATTACCAGCTTTGTCTAAAGTTGTGTTGTGTGAGGCTGGCTGGTCAATTGCTTTTTGGTGCTGGGGCCAGGATTCAATTAAATAGTGCTCATTTTAAAATTCATAGCATGGGCACCACATGAATGCTAGATGCTTTCTCCAATTTATTCATATTGAAGCAATAGTAAAATATCACAGCCTCATGTTTTGATATAATTTAAAAACAAAAAATGTAAATGTTTTGAAAAATTGCACTTTTAAGAAATAAAGACTTCATCAGGTTTAAATAATTCTCAATAAAAGTTAGTGCCTACTATACCCTGATTTTTAAAAAAAAGGTATGATAAAATGGTCAGTGGTTAAGGACTTTGGGTTTTCTTTTGTGCTAATATAAAAATAATGGCTATATTTAAGGCTCATTGATTATTTATAGTTGCCCTGAACCAAATTTATATTCTTGATGTTGCACTATCAACTGAAACAGACCTACTACCTTGAATGAGTATCAGAGAGAAATGCACATGATATTCTACATTTGAACAATCATGGCCTCCTTAACTGATTTTAAGTAAAGGTTCATTTGGTCACATGTGGTAGTACAGCTTGTCTGTTATTAAGGATGATTCTTACATACACAATCACAAACTCATTATTCTCATGCTAAATACTTGGCATTTGGAAGATCTGACATACCTGAAAATTAAATTTAAACTGTTAAAGGGACTAGCCTACTCTAGACAGCAATGCTTCCATCTCTATCTTGTATCTTTTTATTTCTACCCTGACCACCTAACAAATCATCCTTCCAAATCTGACTCAAAAACCCATCCTATAGGAACCTTTCCCTAACCAAGTTTCACACCCACCCCTTTATGTCCCTGACACTCTCATGTATCAACTTCATCCTGCATATAGTATTATTCATATTTTGTTTGCCTTCTACTTCTACTATGATGTAGTCTTTTTGATTTTTTAAGTTTCCACAGTGTTTAGACAATGCCGTGCATGTATGTATGTGACTGTGTATGCATGTGGGTATGTGCATGTGTGTTGGGTGAATAAAAGATTAAAGAACCTGGGATAGGTGTAGGGTAGGAAAGGCTTCCTAATTTTTCAGAAATCAATTGTCAAACCTTCCTAAAACTAAAAATATGATTTTCAAAACTTCCACTTTGGCCTTGGACATGTCAATAATAAAAAGGCAGTGAAAAAACTTTTAAAAAACCTTTATGAAATATTCCAAAGATTTCTTAAATAAACTATTAAGAGCACCAAACCAAAACATTTTACTAAATAGTGGTAAAATATTTACCATAATTTTACAAATGTAGACTTCATTTCATTCAAGACAAGGAATACTGAATAGGAATAGGTGTTGTGAATCAGGATTAAAAAGGCAGTTCACTCTAAGTCAATAGCTAATGCACAGTTTGCAATTAATTTGATAAGCCTTCTGTGGTCCATAAGTATGTTAAGTAACAGAATGATATAAACCAGGATGTTGTAGATCTCTACAGTTGTTTTGGTACTATAAAATATGGCCCATAATGAAGCTGCTGTTTCACAAGTAAAATTCTGTTTATAATAGCTATTAATATTAAAATAGGATATAATAAAAATTATTCTCAATGTGTATCTTTTTCAGGTTTACCTGACAGTGTCCTTTTGTGAAATCTGACAGTTTGTTGTTATATTACAGACATTTGAATTTCACTTTTATGATTGAAAATAATACACATATATAATAACAAACAACAATATATAACAGCTTTTTACTGAAGCACTCTGCAATTTACATTGAAAACTTTGCAATAAAACAGAATTCGTTGTACTTTTGTAAGTAAAATTATACAACATATAACATAGGTAGTAATTACATTAAGAATAAATAAAATGAAGCACAAAAAGTCTATATCATAACAATGGATTGTTTTAGCTGTCATTATAAATCTTAGCTTGTCTGTTTGTATGAAATTCTAATGTATTTTAACCCCAAAAACCTTTACCTTTAAATAATATAATAAAAATATCAAATGCGGAATATAAACATACTACTCTTTATGCCTTTTTTTCCCTAGGTCATTTAGGAAATAAAATAAGACAAATGGGAGGCAAGGACAGTTCCCTTGCTACAAAACGCCTCCTTGCTTCCCCACATACTTTGATGTCACTTCTACAGCAACTATTACAAGATGACAGCTTTGGCAAATTATAATCTTACTGAAGAGGTTTATTATTTGGAAGAAAGAAAAAAATGGAACTAAGATTTTTTTGGCTTATTAATTCTCAACCTTTTTTTCTCTAATATACAACAGGAATATAATAGCACTTTTTGAAATGTTCACCATTAATCATTTTAACCAGGACAAAATGAATTGGATTAAGTTATAGAATTAATCTAAATAGGTTATCAGTACAGATACTAGGGTGAGGTCCTAGAATTTGTTACACGTAGGGCTATACTAGCAAGAGATCGCATGGCAAAAGTAGAAACTTTGTGACATATCCCAGCTTTTGCAATATAGTTAGAAGCCAATCGAAAAAGCCTTTCAGCGCCAAAGGTATTAAAGTGCCCAGGAAGCACCTTCTCTACCAGACCTCTGTCCACTAGTTCTATTAGACGTTCACAGGTTCCAACATAGTCATTTATCCTGCTGTATGGGAGCCAATCAATCAGTGATCCATCATATACAACGTCTCCACTGAAGAGAATCTTTCGGTCTTTGTCATGTAAGCAAATACTGCCCCTGGAGTGACCGGGCATGTGCATAACAGTAAGCTGTCTGTCACCAAGGTTGATTACATCCCCTACAAATGGAAACAAAGTTTACAGATAAACATGTTGCATATATGACTTCAATTACTTAAAGAATAGAACATTAAATGGTTTCAAAGAGGTCAGGAAGGATGACACTTACTTTAGTTTTATTTTTAAAATACTGCATTTCTTTATTTTTTGGTGAACAATATATTTCTTAATAATGATTTAAAAATAATTTGCTTGTATTTTATTTCTATTACTTGCTAGACCAGTGTTTGCCAAAGTGAGTAATATGGAACACTATTTCTGCATATTATTATGATACATAAAAGAGAAGATTTGGTCAAATAATTTTGGAAACTCTTCAAAGAAAATTATGCAGCTTTTTTTCTCCAAGGTTTCTTAGAGCTTTTAATATACTAATATACACTGAGGTGTGTCTGAAAAAGCCCAACCATTGTTAATGTAACAAGAACGGTTTGCATGACATCGATGTAACCTGGCAGCCAAGGAGAATAAACTGGAATGCGCATGCATGAACAATGACAACTTCGCTGTACTAGTCAGTGGGGGCAGTAGATGCCATTGAGTGAGCATGTGAACTGTGTGGCTGTCACACTCGAAATGACTCAGTAGAGCAACAAACCTGTATCAAATTTTGCATTAAGCTTGAACACTCCCCTGCAGAAACTATTCAGATGATTCAGAAGGCTGCAGTTATGGGCAACTGGTGTGTTTGGCAGCTTCATCACAACACACCTGCTCATGCATCATGTCTTGTGTAGAGTTTTTTGGTAACACAGAAAGTCACCCAGGTGACTCAGCCCCCCTACAGCCCAGATTTGGTGCCCTGCAGCTTCTGGCTTTTCCCCAAAACTAAAATCAACTTTGAAAGGGAAGAGATTTCAGACCATTGATGGGATTCAGGAAAATATGATAAGGCAGCTGATAGTGATTCCAACAAAGGATTTTGCAGTGTTTTAAACAGTGGATGAGAAGTTTGGGAGCTCTGTGTGAGGTCCCAAGGTACCTACTTTGAAGGGTACTAAGGCAACATTGTCCTATGTACAACGTTTCTTATATCTTGTATCTTCTTCAATAAATGTGTCTCCTTTTCATATTCCATGGCTGGATACTTTCTGGGCAGACCTCGTACACGAGGGAGATATGGTTGTACACTTTCTCAAACTTATTTGAGCACAAAACTTATTTTTCAGAACATCCATGGTACCAGTATTGTGGTGACACAATTTATGAATGCTGCTCTAGTGAACAGCATTATATTTTTGCCCCTTGTTTTGTCACCCTGTGGGAACCAAGGCTTGAAGAATTGGTACAAATGATAATGCTCTGAAGGCTGCTATTGCTGTGGGTAATAAACTGCCCTTATTGTTTAACCCAGGAAACTCAGGTCTTGTCAGACTCCATTAAACTGTGGCAGACTAAGTAACTTGCAAGTGGGGTAAAATTTCATACTCTTCTCAGTTATTTTCAGGGGAGGAAACTGAGCAATATAAGTGCAAAATTGCTAGTTTGCTGGGTTTAAATAAAAGTACTAACCTATGTAAACCGTAAGTTAAAAGTTTCATACTGTGATCTCTGGTGCAAATACACAGAAAAAAATCAAAGAAATACAGGTACAAAGTTCATAAGGAATTAAAGTGTAACAGGATTTGTTAAACATAAAGAAGGAAAAGAGGAATAATCAAGAATGAGACATAGTAAACAACAAAATGGCAGATCTAAATACAACTATATCAATAATTACATTAAATATCAATGGGATTAAACACTCTAATCTCTAAGGCAGAGATTGTCAAGACTAGCTATTAAAAAGCAAGATATATGTCAGTCATATAAAAGTTATATATAACATAAATATTAATTATAAGGAAACTAGAATGGCTATATTAATATCAGATAAAATAAGGGCTTTTATCAGAGAAAAAGGTACATTATATGAGGATATATATTAGGCCAATACATTAAAAAATAAAAATTATAAATTTATATATACCAAAAACAGAGACCAAAAGATGTTTTATCTGAACAATGAAAAACCGTAACACTATCAAGAGAAATTAAAGAAGACCTAAACAAAAGGAGAGTCTATGTCTGCTGACTTACACATTTAAAATTGTTAAGATAGTAGTTAAATTCAATTTTTTTCTATAGATGTAATGTCTAACAGAATTTTCTGAGATTATCAAAATGTTCTATATCAACATGCCTTCAATATGGTAGCCACTGGCTACATATAGCTAATGGCACTTGAAATAAGGCTGGTATAACTAAGGAACTAAAATTTTATTTCTAATCAATCTTATTTTAAATGTATATTTAGATAGTCACATGTCACTAGTAGCTTCTGTAATTGTCAGTGTAGATCTATAAATTCAACAGCACTTCCATCAAAATCTTGATATGCTTTTTTTGTAGAAATTTAAAATCAGACTCTAGAATTTACATAGAAATGCAAATGACCTAGAACAGCCAAAGCAATTTTGAAAAAATGGTACCAAGTTGAAAGATTTATACTACCTAATTTTAAAAATTATAATAAAGCTACAATGATCAAGACAGTGTGGTGCTGGCTATATGATACACACAATTAATGGAAGAGAATGAAGTCCAAAGAAAAGGACACATATATATGGTCAATGGATTTTTGACAAAGGTGTCAACCAAGACAACTCAGTGGGTATAAGGACAGCCTTTTCAACAAATTGGAATGGGGCATGTTTGGATCCACATGCAAACAAAGAAGAAAAACAAAATCTCTCAACCCTTACTTCACAATATTAACAAAGAGTAATTCAAAATAGATCATAAACCTAAATGTGAGAACTTCTAGAAAAAAAATTTTTTTGTGATCCTGGGCTAGACACAGAGCTCCTATGTAAGACACACACACACAAAAAAAACATAAAACATAAGGATAAATGACTAATTGGTCTTCATCCAAGTTATAAAGCTTTTTGCTTTATAACTTGGATGCAACTGGTCTTTATCCAAGTTAGAGAGTTATTAAAAGAATAAAAATATAAGCCACACACTAAGAGAAAATATAAATTGCATATTCGATAAATTACACAATATAATTCATTATATAAAAGAACTCTTACACTTGTAATAATAAAAAACCAAAAACTTGATTTTTTAAAAAGGAGAAAAGATTTTAGTAGATCCTTTTAACAAAGAAGATATTTGACTAATAAATATGTTCCTGAAAACATGCTCAACATCATTAGTCATTAGAGAAAGGCAAATTAAACCATAATGAAATACTACTACACACTCACTAGAATGGCTAAAATAAAAATGACTAACAAAATCAAGTGTTGACAAAGACGTGGAGAAACTGGAACCCTTATACAATGCAGTCTGGAACGTAAAATGGTATAACTACTAAGGAAAAACAGTTCTGCACTGTCTTAATATTAACATATACTTACTGTAAGACCCAGGAATTCTATTCCTAGGTATCTACCAAGGAAAACGAAAACATGTATCCACACAAAGTCTTATATGCAAATGTTCTTGGCAGTATTATTCATAACAGCCCCAGACTAGAAAGTTTCAAATTTCCATCAATGGTAAATAGATATGTCCACAAATGGATTACTCCTAGACAATGGAAAAGAATGAATTTAAAAAAATTTTTTGATTTAGAAAGAGAAAAGAAAACATCAATTGGTTGTTCCACTCATTTATACATTCCTTAATTGATTCTTGTGTGTGCCCTGACTGGGGACAGAACCCACAACCTTGGCATATTGGGATAATGTTGTAATCAACTGATCTACTCAGCCAAGGCAAGGGATGAATTATTAATAGATACAACAACATGGATGAATCTCCAAAACATTGTGCCAAGTAAAAGAAGATGGACACAAAAGGCTATAATTGCCTTTGCAGAAAATTTTCAGAAAAACTGTAGTGACACAAAACAGATCAGTGGAGCCTGGGATGAGAGCAGGGATTGTCCTGTCATGACTTGAATGCCAGTAATTACATTGAGATGGGATCAGATACTCTCAGATTTCCCAGCATTCCAGTCATAAGGGGCCAGATTCCTTTCCAGGATAATTGTTCCTGATTTAAGATGCCTCTGGGGAATCACAAACTACTGCCACTTACTGTATGATTGGCAAATATGGTAAAGAAATTACAGCTAAGTTGACTTAAAATAGAGTTCTTGAAGACCAATTGTTTACAAGCGTACAGAAAGGAGGGGAGTGAGGAAAGTTTGATCCGAAAAAAGTGCTCTGGAGAATTACCAGTGTAGCGTCTTACTGATCTTCAGTTATATCCAGGTGATACTTAAAGTATTTAGCAACAGAAAAGACGTAAAGTGTCCACCTATCAAAACACATACCAACTGTAAGCAATTGATAAGGCAAAAGTGGCTGAGTATCATTAAATTTGCCATTACCGTGTGCCTTTATTACCCTGTTCCATATGCTTATAATAATACTCACATAATTTCAACCAAAGCTTTCTTACACAAACCAGAACTGCCCATGAAATATATCCATACACACACATGAGCTATCTTTCCAAGCCCTTACCCAACCCTCTAGTTACCAGATTCCAGCCATTCTAGTTTTCTTGGCTTCTCAAATACCCTTTCTTATCTTGGCATCCCCAGCCATTTACTTTTATTTCATTTTACCCAAAGAAGTCTATGTAAATGTGTATATATATATATTTCAAATGAAATATTCCAGGAGGTCTTAAATGTAAGAAAAAGTTCTGACCCATTCTGTCTCTATATCCAATCCTGCTCCCAAGAGGTAACCACACTTCACAGTTGTTTTCCTAGTAGTTGCCTCTACTAAATGTAGTTATCTTTAAATAATGTCTGTACTCCATGTGTTGACTTATCAATTAGACCAACTGTACTGATTTCATTCGTTACTATTTGTTGGTTTTTAAATTTCTTATACTATCTGTTGACTTCCGCTAAGAAATAAGAGGATATTCAGCTCTCTTTACTCTTCACCTACCACTACCATACACATATACATTTCTCATTTTCTCACCTTCCATAAGAGTAATGATTCAACTATTCCAATCTGGAGCCCTTTATGCCTGGGCAACTGTAACTGTCAGACTATAATATTTGTCATCATTCTGATTTTTCCTTCCAACTTTCTCTTGCTTTAGATCTCCTGCATTCCATGTCTTCCACTTGGTTTACTCCCTTGTTTTAAAGGTAGTAAGACAAAGGTATATCTGAGTACATTCTTAAGTAACAGCATGTAGGAAGTAACTTTTTGTGACTTTCATTGTTAGTGGAATGGCTGTAGAAATCTTTCTTTATTCAAGTAAGGCACAGGAATTCTTTTCTACCTCCAAAACCATTTTGATCCCTATAGATAACCTTTTTTAAGTTTCTGGAAGCTTGATTCCCAGCATTCTGAAGTTTTACAATAATGTGCTTTGGGTTGAATATGCTTTCATCCATTTTACTGGGAACTCTGTAGGTTCATTCAATCCAGAAATTTACATCCCTTAGCTGTGGGATATTTTCTTGAATTATGTCTACTGTGCTTTCTTCCACTTTATTCTATCTGAGCTCCTATTGTTCCACTGTTGGATTTCCTAAACTGGCCCTTTACTGTTTCTAGTTTTCATTTTGCCTATCTGCTCTTTTTGTAAGTTTTCAATATCATCTTCTGGATCTTCTACTAAGTTTTCAGAGGTTTAAAATTACAAGAGCCCTGTGTGCTCTGTGTGTATTGTTTTATCTGTCACTTATTTTGAAAGTATCTTCTTGTCTCTTGGGTATCTTGAATGCAAATACCTTCTGTAGTCCCCTGATGATATTGCTAGTTCCATCCTCAGAAGTTGCTTTATGCTGTTTTAGTATTTGATCTCGTTAGAGGATTTTCCCAGATTTTTCATTATGCTCGGTTGCCTATTTAACCAAGCATAACCTGTTTAAGAGTAGAGGGTGAAAAGGCTGCTTGAAAACATACATGGAGCCTAGTGACCTACAGGCTTCACTCTAGAGAGATCAGCATCTTAGTCTTTCCGCTATGTCTGGGCAGACATCTCAGATAAGATTCTTTCAATTTCCTGCAGGGCTGGAGGTGGCGGTAAAAGCCTGGCTCTCATTGTCTGGGAACTAGTAGAGAATACACACATAATTATTCCTCCTATTTTCCATTCAGCCTGTGTGCTCAAAGGACTTGGCATCCCTCAATCAAGAAACCCGTTTTACTCTCTTCAGAGAACAAACTGGAAGGGCCTTCTCTTAGGAAGAAGGGTTCTAGACAGCTTCTTAAATGGCTTTCAACCAATTCTGCTTATTTTAGGAGTCTTCTTTCCTTTGCCCCCACTAAGGTACCAGCTATTACTAATTCCTTTCAAGGCTCCTACAGTGCAAACTGGATCGGCTCTTGATTTCCCAATGCTGGAATATGATAAAACTGCTAACTCAATCTTCATGTTTAGTAATAGCCAGTGTCTGACACAGTTCCTCAAGTCAATGTGGATCTGTATTTGAGAAAACCACGGTCTGTTTACAATAGTCTTAGTGGAGTTTTGGGAGTCAAATTAGATGTGTTTATTCCATCTGCTACCTTTCTGGAATCTTTTTCTTTTATAGTCCCCAAATGGTTCAAATTCACATGAAACAACTGCTCTAATACAACTCTGGGTTTAGAGTTGTGAGTACAAAAAAGAGTTTATTCTCATATTATTATTATTTGTTGTATTATTTTCCACACTAACAACTGTAAACCAACTTTTGGCCCACCCTGTACATTGGTGAATCTGGGCAAATTGTTTAAATATGCACGATAGGAACCAAAATACCTGCACTTCCTATCACTTGAATATTGTGAAAAACAGGTAAAATGTGTGTCCATTTAAGAATGTGCTATATTAACCTAAAGTTTATTGCTATCTTCTTATAGGAAGATACTATTTCATGAGTAGTAGGGTGAGTTGTTTTTCCATCAAAGATGACGCACTGTATGATGATCTCTCCTTGTCCTCATGGTCCTTCCCTCATTTACAAGTGAGCCTTTGGATTAGTAATACAGTGCACAGATTTACCGTATGTTTCTCCATGACAGGTAATCATCAATTCACTTAAATAAAATGTAATAAAATAAAGACTTCAGGCTCCTTATGTTCTAACCAAAGCAATGAAGACTTTATGCTGTTTGGGTATGTGCTATTGATATATGTGTATAACTGTGAATGAATTTTTAGTATAAATATTTTATATCTCCTTCCATGCATCCGGATTATGATAACAGCAAGTTAGCAGACCGCAACATTCAGAAGAGACAGGAAATTAATATTCCCAAGAAGAGAGGAAATTAGATAATGTTGGAGAGGGTGAGGCATTCAGCACCTAATTAAAAAAAATTTTTTTTTAATTTAACACAGTATTATCACCTTCAAAGTGTTTGGTAAATATTAAGCTTTCCTTTCACACCTTCAAAGGCTTAAAGCACCACACAGGTAGCTTCAGGCCACCTGCAACTCCAAAATGCTTTAATTATAATTTTAAGGCCATAATTCTACTAACAACTGGTATTTAGGAACCCTGGATTCTAGTCCCAGCTCTGGATTCTTTTCCAAAGTGGCTGTGTAACCTCAGGCATTATATGCAGGTCTGCTTGGATTATTCATCTATGAAACAGTTATTCCTATCACTCTCTCACCATTATTTCCTATTGCTGGTGGAGAGCAAAAGTAAATAGAAGTTATTTATTCATTGAGACAATTTAGATATATTTTAAATACTAATGTCAACATTCTTTGGTCTGGTCAGCAGCAAAAATTTAGTATGAATACCCATCAACTGAATGGAAATCTTACCTCTACAACTATCCATTTTATCAAACTATACAGTAACTAAAAGTGCATTTAATGTAAACTTATGTTAAATTTAACATAGTTTACATTAAATATACAATAATGTAAAAGGACATTAAATTTACTTTTCTTTCACC
Source organism: Carollia perspicillata (assembly GCA_004027735.1). Taxonomy (NCBI): domain Eukaryota; kingdom Metazoa; phylum Chordata; class Mammalia; order Chiroptera; family Phyllostomidae; genus Carollia; species Carollia perspicillata. Next base: position 41,569 of record PVKM010001061.1, read on the forward strand.
TCAGGTTGTTAGGTAATATGAATGCCATCCAAACCATTTTTTTAAAAAATCTTTGGATTTAAATTTTTAATGAAAAGACTTTTTGGGTGGGGTGTGAGGTATGGAATCGTGTTTTTTTTTTTTTTTTAATCTCAAGTGATCCGGATCTCATCTGAAAGATAAAATGATTTCTGTAAAATATTTCATTATTTGTCATATTGGTCAGCCATAATAAAGTGAGCCGTATTGTGCTGCAGCAACTAGATTTTTCTACCTCATCAAAGAATGTTTTAATAAATTGTAGTGGTTGTCAAAATGGTTTCAAAACTAGAATGGAAAGAAGGGGATTTCACATTCTAGTCAGAATTACCATAATATATTTATTGGGCAGTGTTTATGTATAATCTGCATGCTTTTATCTGTTGTGCCTTGATTCAAATCCTAATTTTGCCACTGTCTTGCTCTGTGAATTCTAGGCATGCCATTTAATTTTGGTGGTGGTGGGGTCAGCTGCCTCATTTCAAATGTGTTGTGAGAATAAAATGAAGTCAAAAAAGTATTCTAAAAAGAATAAAGGAAATTAATATACAAATACCACTGCTGTGTCTAATTAGCTCAATTATTTAACTGCCTGCATGGGGTTGGGAGGACTGGGTCCTTACTCTTATTTTATTACATTAGTTTCTCTCTAAACCCCATCCTACCTTTCACAGAGCTAAAGAAGCCCAAGGATACCTATACATTAGTCCATGTACTTCACTATCACCAGAAATAACCTCCTTATTAATTTTCTTAGGCCTTGCTTTCAACCAGGCTGGACATCTATCACAGTACAAGTCTCAAGACATGTTCTACTTTTTGTGTACCCTATCGAGATTTTTCTATCGTGAGGTAACACGAAGAACAGAAATCTGTCTGGAAGATAAGGATGCAGGAGCCACTGTTCTCTAATAGCTTTCTTAGCCTACAGGTGGGCTATGGCCCATAGTCACTGCAGATGAAGTCAGCAGTTATCGAAAGCACACAGCACAACATGCACTCTGTGAGGCGTCATTCTTTAAGTCATCTCGCTGGTAAGGCGCCTGCAAATATTCAGGAAAAGAATGGGAAATTTCTAGTCACGAGTCCCTGTACCTTACACAGGAAACAGATTAGGGGGTGGGGCCGGCTTTCATTCGAGTACTCAGCATTGGTACACGGTGCCAGAGCCGGTGTCTTGTAGAGAAGGATGCGACAGCCTTGGCTCTGGTCGAGTGGGCTTTTTTACTCGAGGAAGGGAGAGACAAAAGTGGCGTTTCTGCGATGTGACAAAACAAGCCCTTTATAGTCACGCACATCTGCAGCATGCATCCCTCGGGCAGTTTCTTCCCAATCCCCTCCCTTAAAGAGAAAGCCTGCGCCCATGAGGGCCCATTACCATCCTGCAGGATGAGGGTGGGCTGCACAGCTTGCACACGGAACTGCCTGGCCCTCCAGCCGGGGCTGGGAGCCCGCACCACCTCACTGTCAGACAGCCAGGTCACAGTCTCAAAGTTGTCCCCGCGAGCCAGTGCCTCGGCCTCGGCGTGGTGCACCGCCACTCTGTCAAACTGGTAAAGGCCGCCGGAGTGGTCGAAGTGCACGTGGGTGGCCACGGCCAGCAGCGGCCGGCACCCGGCATCCTCTTTGGCCCCGCAGTCCTGCAAGAGGCCGGAGGAGTACAGGTACTCCGGAAGGCTGCGTAGTCCCAGGCCTGTGTCGATTACCACGTCCTGCTCGGAGCCGCGCACCAGCCAGATATTTGCGCGGTTGCCTGACTCGTAGAAGCGTTCCTGAATCCAGAAGATGCCATCGCCCAGGGACTTGTGGGCGTACCACTCTAGCGCGGACATGCTGGGCAAGGGTGCGGCCGGGCGGAGTGGTTGTGGCCGGGTGTGCCTCCCGCAGGCTATCCAGACTCGAAGCGCTGCCGCGGCGTGGGGCGATCTGCCCGCAGCTAAGGAGGAGGCGCTGAGCCAGGCAGTGGCGCAGAAGTACTAGGAAAAGGGAGGTGCGGAGACACCACCTACAGCGTCCAGAGACACGCTGCACTCTCCCGCCGTTCGGCAAATAACAGGCTGCTTGGCCCGCACCCGGGTGCCGGAGCAATCGCAGCCTCGGTAGCTTCAGCACGAGGAAGAGTGAACGCAAGGGATACTGCAGCCAACGGGATATTTAGGAGGCCACACTTTCCGCAACTCCGGGGCTCCGACTGCAGAGGCCGGGAGCAAGACGTGGGATGCACCAGGTCCGCCCCCACACCACGCACCAAGATGCGCACTTCTAGCCGGCAGGGAAAGAGTCAGGCCGCGAGAGGTTGGCCCACTACGGCGCCTGCCAAGGGCTAAAAAGCTCCATGCCCAGTGGGCGGAGCCTAGCTAGGTAGTGGGCGGAGCTAACTGGTTGGCTTCGGAACACGGCTCCGTGGCCGCGTGGAGGGCGGAGCGCATTTCTTCTGTGGTGGAACCAGTCCCGGATTGCTGGAGCCTCGTGTCTGGTTCGGTTCTTTGCCTGCGGGCGCTTCGGCTGCAGTTTTGCCCAAGCCTCGGTTCCTAGTGAACAGGTAACAGAAGAAGCAATTGAGGACTTGGGAGGAGATTGAGAGGATAGAAGTCAATTAAAAGGGACACGTGGAGGAGGTGGAGGGAAGTCTGGGTGGAGATTCATTAAAGCGCTCTGGGTTGCGGGTTGTTGAGAAACAATTTTACCTCTAATCCCTTAAAAATCTTTAAAAATCTCACCCAGTCTCCTCTTCCGGGGACTGTTTGCAGTGAGTTAGAAAGGAATTTATGCTCTTACTGATGGTAGATTTTCAAATCCGGTGACTGTGTGATTAATTCAGGCACGAATCATTGGCCGCAGACTTTTTTCATTGTAGGCACTTTATTCTGTACCTTGAGGAGCGGGGTTGTTGATAAGGTTTTTCTTCCAAAAAATTATATTCTATATTCTTCCTTCATCCTTTTTTTTTTTTTTTTTTGGTTAGTTTGTTCACTCTTGGAAGAGAGCAAAGTTGGTAGAGAGGCTTAACTAAGGAAAATGAAGGCAGCCACACTTTATGAGGAGAGAAAAAGTGGATAATAACTGGGTGTAGCCCTGCCAGCCGCATAAATCACCCCCACTCTTAACATCAGGTCGCTTTTCCCACCCTGCTTGTCCCAGCTATTGAAACATCCATTTAGTCTTCAAAAATCCCCTTGAGAGTTTGACTAACCTCCCTACTCAACCAGGAAAAATTAGAGACCCATGAAGATAGAATTATAAAAGATAATTATAAAAACTCTTAATGTGGCATCTACTAATAAGCCTACATACAAGGATAGGTGTACTCTCCTCCCCAACACTCATAAAGCTTTGGGTGGGAATGCAGCCTTTTTAAAGGCTAACCTAGTTAGAATTTTCCTAACCTAGTTAGAATTTTTCCAGTCCCTCTGTTCAGGACTATCCTTATGTATACAAGTCCCTGAGCTAGATGATGTATGAAAAAACTTGTGATGTGTGTTCTCAATCATATGAGGGAAGACAGTGGAGGATATAAAATGTCTGTTGTTAGCACAGTTAATGAAACAAACAAGCAACTGAAGTGAAACTCCTTCCCTTTGGAGAAGACCCATTTCCCAAAAGGGGCATGTCTGTATTCCCAATTCAGGCATATGTACCACCTCAAGTTTTAAAAATCCATTTAAAAATCCAGCAGGATCTTTCCAAGAGCAAGATGGGATGAAATGACTGTTGTGAATATTGGGGGACTTAAACTGGATCTTAAGGTAAAAAGGGTTACAGCCGATCAGGGAGAAAGAAGAAGTAGGTTGCAATGGAGAGAAGAAAGGTAGTCAAGAAATGATTCCAGATGTATATGAGTCTGGAGGAAAGGTGCAACCGTCTTAAAAGGGTTCTGAATACTTAGGGAGTTTGGATTTAATTCTCTAGCCAAGAGGAAAGAAGAGAAGAGCAGCATGATCAGAACTAGGCTTTATAAATATGAATAAGAACTGTGAATAATGTGCAAGAATAAACAAACAGGAAACCCATGAAATTTGCGATTAAACAAAAAATGAGGTAGAAAATGGCTTAGTTGGGTTATAGTAGAATAAATGGAAAGGCAGGAGTATTTTGAAGGAAGAATTAGATTGTTGATTTGATAGGACGGGTGGAAGAGAATGAGAAATTAATACCGACTCACTGCAAATCTGCAAATATTGGTAACTGGGAAAATAACATACCATAAATAGAAGCAGGTATCTTATACATAAAAGGCAAGCTAGTTAGTGCAGAGGGAAGACTATCTTAGTATGTTAAATTTAAGATGCTGTCCAAATATTTTCCCCCTCTCCCTGTAATAGGTTTTTAAAATTTATTTTAGAGAGAGAAACATCTATTGGTTGCCTTCTGTAGGCACCCCAACCTGACTGAACCTGCAACCAAGGTATGTTCCCTGACTGGGAATGAAACCACAACCCTGTGGTGTCCGGGATGATACTCCAACCAACCAAGCCACATGGCCAGGGCCAAATATTTTTTTGGTAGTAAGCACATGGGCTGAAACTCAGGATAAAGGTTAGTGCTGGAGGTAATAGTATTGGAAAGGTCATCAAACCCCTAGAGGGAGTGCACTTTCTGAATACAAAAAAAAAAAAAAAAGCCGAAGGCCAAAGATTGAACCTTCAAGAAATTCATATTTAGGCAATTTAAAAAGAAGTAGACCAAAAAAATGGTTGGTGGGATATAAAAACTGGAGTTTTATTAAAGCCTAGGAAAGAGAGTTTTAAAAAAGAGAGGAGGCAGTAAAGAGCTGTGTGCTTCAGAAGTCCAAGAGCATGAACAAAGACAAAAAGGTCAGTGGATTTTTCCATTGAGGACTATTTAGGACCTTTGCATTTTAGCATCTTCATGAGTTTAGTCCCCATCACCAGTAAGATAAAAACCAAACCTTTTACCACAGCTCTCACAGAGCTCGTCAAGATCTGGCTTCAACCAGCCTCTTCTTGCTGGTCATCAACTACATGGGCTCCTTGTTCTTCACACACTCCCAGCTTGTGGCTTCCTCCTGTGTGCTTGCTGTTACCTTTCCCTATAATCATCTCTACCCTATCCCTCCATCTGGTGGCTCACTGGCCTTCCCCAGCACACTGCTCAGATTTTTCCTCCATGAAAAGACCTTCCTTATATGAAAAGCTACTACCATACTTCTTTGTTTTTCTCTGAGTTTTTTTTTTATACCTTGATCTTTGTTATACTATGATTTATTTTTTTTCAGAGCTGTATTGATTTCGTAGGGCTGCCATAATATATTACCACAAATTGAATAGCTTAAAACAACAGAAATTTATTCTCTCACAGTTCTAGAATCCAGATGTCTGAAATTAAAGTGTTGTTGGGGTTTGTTGAGGGAGAGTCTGTTCCATACCTCTCCTAGCTTCTGGTGTTTCCTGGCATTCTTTGGTGTTCCTGGCTTGCAGCACTGCCATGTCTGCCTCCACCTTTCATGGTGTTTTCCCTGTGTCTCTCTCTCTTTCTGTCCAGGATTCCCTCATAACGATGCCCTAGTCATTGGAATAGGGCTCACCCTAGTTCAGTATGACCTCATTTTAATTTGATTACATCTACAAAGAGTTTACTTCCAAATAAGGAAGGTCGTGTTCACAGTTATTGGCAGTTAGGACTTCAACATACTATTGGAGGGGGCACAGTTCAACTCAAAATAAGAACAGATATTATTTTACATACTTATTTGTTTGTTGTTTGTTCTTTCCTCCACTGAAATTTAAGACCTGAGGGCAGCGCCAGCTTTGTTCAGGCAGTCTGGGTCCTGGCCACAGTGACTGGAATGCTCAGTATTGGTTGAATGAATGACTCAATGAAATTGGCCCACATGAAGTAATAGAAGATTTGGAGTGAGAAAATGGGGAAACCTGGTTTTATAAACCCTTCATTCAAGAAGTTTGGCTGGGTGAAAAAGAAACAAAGTAATTGTTGAATCAACTAAAAGGATCTCAAGGAGTTAACTAGCCCATCAGATAGTTACCAGAGTCAAGGGACTGCCCCTCAGCTCTGCAAGAAAAGAAAAAAATGGATTTAGAAGGTTCCCCAGGTACAGGAGAACTGACTCATGATAATCAAACTAAAGGAGGTGGATTTGTAGGCCAGAATGTCATGTAATTAATTATTAGGGTGTCTCAAGAACTAGGACTGATTTTTCTGCCAAGGGCAGTATATTCACTAATGATAGCACTTACACACCCAAAGGTTAACTTGATAAATAGAGACAGCAGGTTTTGCTATTTCTCAAGGGATAAGTCCATCAAGCTAAGGTGGCAAATTGACTCTCTTTCTAGGGTGAGTTTTCTAACTACTTCCCAGGGCCCACCTCTGAAGATTCAGGTGTAATAGGTTTAAGGACTCAAGGATCACTTGGGACTCTGTTTAATAAATCTTCCAGGTAATTCTCATGATCTAGGAAGTTTGGGAGACATTACCTAGAATTGTTCTTAATCTTTAATTAGTAGCAAATCTTGGATTGGAATTCTGCCTAGTGGTCACTACCATATCTACTGGGTTCCCACAATTCATTTCTGTTTAGCAATATCCATACTTGGGAGACCTGCTCTCAGTAAGATCAGCATATCCTTTAATGACTCAGCAATTGAAACAAGGCCATTTGGATATTTTCCTTCTGCTTTAGTGTGGACAGCTGAATGAGACTGGTTATTAAAATAAGCACCTTTCCTACATGAATTGTATTTCATAGGAACTAAATAGTGAATGAGGGGAACTTTATACTAGATGAAATAGACTGACAGCACCTGAACGCACTAATCAACGACCATCACTGGGACAGACACTTCATGTGTGTCGTGATGTGATGCAGTAGTAAAATCAAGCATCTCTTTAAGTATTCCTGCAAAAAAATCAAACCCTAATTTGAATAAGCCTCTAGTGCACCTGTTCATAAAAAAACAAAAACAGGGAATATGCAGGGGAGGGTGGGGAAGGCAGAAAACTACTTGAACAACAATAAAATTTTTTAAAAAGAAAATTTAGGGAATAGAGGAATGTGTTAAACCACATCTCATGTATGCAACCATTCAAATCCAAACTGGGACAATGTACGTCCTTGCTACTCTCTTAAGTGTGGTCTGCAAACCAGCAGCATTGGTATCTCCAGAGAGCAAATTGGAAGTGCAGATTCTCAAGCCCCACCCAAGGCCAACTGAATCAGAATTTTCATTTTAACAACATATCTAGGTAATTGACACATAGAAGCATTGTAAAGGACCTCATTTTTTAAAATAAATAAATGGCAAGGGAAAAATGGGAGGAAACTTAGTGGTAGAGGAAGGCATGTTACTGCTTTTTGAGCTTACTGGGTTGAACAGTACTCAATCTTATCAGTGGGAAAATATTTTAACAGTGTGTGTTATAATCTTTACTACAGTCGAATGCAGAGTTGTAGTGTAATAGCCTTAGTGTAGGAAACTGCTAATACACTGCTGCCTCATTTATCACGTTAGGGTGTAATCACATTTTAGACAATTCAAACGTTCAGAACAGGACTTGAGTAGGTGAACTTGTTGAAGAGAGGACAGGTTTATCCTTTACCTTTAACAATTTCAATTTCAATTTCAGATGTTTTTCTCTAAACTTATTTATGTTTTTGCTTGAACAGACCTCTTTAGAGTCTTCCTGAGCCTACTCCCATTTCTAAAGGCAAGACACTGGACTTGATCTCTAGGATCTTTTGTAACATTCAAATTCTAGGGGAAAAAATCATTTAAAAATGTAAAGTATGTATGACTGCTGATAGTCTTCAAGTTGAATGTAAAAGTAAAGTGTTCTCTCTTCATCAGCCTGAACTTGTCCACATTTTTACATATATCAGAGATCTTGTTGCCAAACCACAGAGGAGTGGAGAGAATTGCATCAGCTGGCTGTGCAGTGGTTGGGGAGGTGTCTTGAAGGAGACCCAAGGTCAGCCTCCACCCCAAGACCTGGTGAGGTAGTTGAGGCCATCGTCATGACTAGATCAAGGGGTTCAGAAATCAATTTATTACATGCTTATTTCTCCCAGAAGTGTTTAAATTGGCCATGCTACTTAAGTGTGTTTTGCTTAAGTTGAATGTATTTTGCTTTAAATTGTTGGTTTCATTTTTCATGATCCAAACTAAATCTTAATCATGAATGGTGTCTTTCAGAATTTGCCCACTTTTCTGGTATAACTAGTGGCAATGGCTGGGAATAAAGGAAGAGGACGGGCTGCTTATACCTTCAATATTGAGGCAGTTGGATTTAACAGAGGTGAAAAGTTACCTGAGGTAGTATTGAAACCACCCCCTCTATTCCCTGTAAGTACATCAACAGCAGATTCTTACAGTGTGTTTTTTGTGTTTCAGAGAAAATTAAAATTCTGTATAGGACTTGAATATATGATATCATTATGATATCCTAAAGTGTAAGAAAGTAAAAGCATGCTTCACTTACCTTTAATTTAAATATTTCCATTGTTCTTCCCTGAACCTTTTCTAATTTTTCAGAGTGCTGTCTTAAAACACAGAAAACAAAATTGTTTACATATCTTTCCATGAATATATTTCAGTACTGTGTGGATTAAGAAAGAATTTTTTAATTTATGCATCTTACATTACTATTGATACATTACAATCTTAAAATAATATTTTTTGCACTGGCTGATGTGGTTCAGTGGATTGAGCACCAGCTTGTGGTCTGAAAGATTGCTGGTTTGATTCCTGGTCGAGACACCTGCCTATGTTGTGGGCCAAGTCCCCAGATAGCAGTGTGAGAGGCAACCAGTGGGTATTTCTCTCCCTTTCTTTCTCTCTCCCTTCCCCTTTCTCTAAAATAAATAAGTAAATTAACAAAATCTTTCAAAAAATGATGTTTTTTAAGGCAAAGGTTTTAGAGTGGACCTCAGTTCCCCTTCTGCCAGACTTTCACTTATGATTTTCTTCTCATCTTACATCTATAGAATTTAATTTTGCTCTCTGTTCTACATTTGGTCTTTCTTCCCGCTGAACTTTTTTTTCTTATTTGCATATTTTATTAAAATGAATTTAAATTTTGTTAGTACTCAAAATATAAGTGCTTCTGCTACATTTAGTGTTGGTTTTAAATTTAATGAATATGCCACAAGCTTAATTGGCATAATGTTTAATCTAATGCTTTTGTTTTATACATTATTTAGTTTAAAATGTAAGCTTACATTTCCAGATGTGCATGTGCTGTAGTATAAAAAAAATGAAAAACTCATAAATAATCAGATCCTCCCTCCAGGAATCTTTTTCCTGCTTCAAAAGGAAAAGTCCTTTGATGAAAGATTCACGGAACTAGAGGACCTGGACAAATGTATCTGGGGAATCCAGATATATTTGTCTAGATGGGGAACTTTCTGCTCTTGATATTTTGCCTTTCTGATAATGACCACATCCAAAAAAACAGATAAATATCTCAGTTATAAGCATAATGCCACTTTATGTTTATTTCTTTTAAAACAAGCTCTTGTCCATGTGTGAGATTACTTCTTAACACTGAGACTTTTAGTACATACTGTTTTACACATGTAATAAAATTGAAATTCCTTACTACCGACTAAGAGGCTCTGTCTGATCTAGACTTTCTCATGTTTCTCTGATCCTTTTCCTATCACACTGTTCTCTCTCCCTAGCCATCCTGGCCTGCTTGTTCCCTCAGGCATTTTCCTCTGCTGGTTTTTCCTTGCTGGAGCATCTGTTTCCCAAGTCTTTGCATGGATGGCTTCCTAATTTTTTCCAGCCCTCTGCTTAAATGTGATTTTCCCGAGAGGTCACACATGCTTACCCTGTGTAGACGCTCCACCTTCAACCTCCACTTTTACCTCTCTACCTGACTTCATTTTTTTCAGAGCACTTACTACTATTCAAAATTACATTTTACCTTATTTGTTTATTTGTTGTATTTGTCTCCCCTAGAATGTAAGTTCCATGAGAGCAGGTACTTTGACTACAACATCATGGTATCTCCTGTTGTTTAACCATTCCTGGCTTATAGTAGCCATTTAATAAATAGTTGTAGCATTAATGAATAAATTTGGAGTGAAATTTTGAAAATGTATCCTAGACTTAGCCTCTGAAAACAGAAATGTTTTTACTATACACCCTGAGGATCCACTTTTTTATAATGTATGTATTATGACTATATGCATATACATACATATATAAATATATTTGTGCATGTAATTTTTAAAAACCAAAGATGCAGCTTCAAACTCCTGCTTTACATGTTTATTGGCTTATAGATTGCTCACCTCGTAATTTCTTCACTGTAAATATTGATGATACCTGAAATGAGATTATGGATGTTGAACACTGAGTGCATCCCAGTCATAGTAACCACTTGCTAAACGATAGCTTCTGCTATCGTTTTTTTATGCTATTGCTCCAAACAGTACTACCACCTCTCACTGAGGTCAGTAGGAGACTAAAGCAGTTACTCTCATTTGGGTGCCTTGATTTCTATAATATGGAATCACAGCAAGCAAACTGTATAGCAAAATGATTATTTTATAGTCAGAAAAATTAGGGTCAGTGGAAAAATTTGCCATCTTTCCTACCTCTAAAATAAGAGCAAGTGGACTAAAAGGTTAAATGATTGCAGAAGCTCAACAGATTTTAAACTGATTGTAAAACTTAGTTACCCATAAAATGTTGTTTTTCAATAAAACCAACATTGTCCAGAATATAGGCAAAAGGGATATTAAAATATTTTTAAAATATTGTCTCTCAACTTAAATAGGATACCGATTATAAACCAGTGCCACTGAAAACAGGAGAGGGTGAAGATTATATGCTGGCCTTGAAACAGGAGTTGAGAGAAACTGTGAAAAGAATGCCTTATTTTATAGAAACACCTGAAGAAAAAGAAGGTGTGTATGAGACTCTTTGATTTTGTTATTCATTGTATACAGATGAAACAGTGCTTTGGCACAAACTTTATGGTCATTTAGTACTCATTGATTTGATTCAGCTGGAAATTATCAACTACCTTAGAAAGCATATTTATGTTGATTTAACAGAAAATACATATTAAATTTTTTGATATTTGCAAAATTACCTTTCACAATAGAGCTTTTGTATGTTCAGTGAAAATTAAGAAAAACAATACTTAAAAGGTAAGAATCACTTATGTTTGTGTCTAGATTAAAATACTGTTAGTATTTTATTGTATATTCTAGAATTTTTCTTCTATATGTGTATTCTTTTTACAAAATTGGATTCATATTACTTTGCATCTTTCTTTTTTATTCACTAGCATATTATTAACATTTTTACATATTCCTAGTGTTTTTGGAAAATATGAGTTTTAATGACTACATGGTATTCCACTGGGGATATAACATTAATTGTAACTAATTCCCTGTTATTAGATTTAAGGCTGTTTCTAATTTTTCTTTTCTCATGTATAATGCCCTGATTACTATCCTTACACAAGTATCTTTATTCAAGTCTCTGATTATTTCATATTTTGGTTAAAATTTTTAAATGCCTTGACTATATTTTGGCTTGTAATTTATATATCAGATATAATAGACTATAAAACACAAATTTGTTGGTTATGCTAAAGACAGAAAGGAGGTTCGGTTGGAGAAGGCTCAACAGTCTGAGACTGGAAGTGGGAAGTGATTTTAGAAAAAGAGAACCCATTCCTGTGTGGTTATTTAGCACAGCAGAACTATATTGATTTTTAGTTTCTTCCCTTGAATGCTGAAATTAGAGACATCAATATCATTCTTGAGTTCTCAAAACAACATCATTAAAATATGAGAAACTCATATACTATCTTATTCCATTAGTAGTAAAATGCATTCCATTTTCCTTCTCTCTAAAAGACAGAATTGGCTAAGAGTCAAAAAAGAAGTCTTATTTAATAATATTACATGCACTTGTAATTATAAGAAGCCTTTTAGACAATTTCATTTAATTTTTCAAAACATAACTGCTTGAAATTACATAATGGTTTTATAAAAGATAATTTTACCTAAAAAATACTGATTTATTTTTTACCTCAGAAATACTGAATTGTTTTAACTTTCTTAACTTTAGGGGTTTTTTTGAAAAAGCTTTTATTTATTTACTTTTAGAGAGAGGGGAAAGGAGAAAGAAAGACAGGAAGAGAAACATCAGTGTGTTAGAGATATATCCATCTGTTGCTTCTCATGCGCCCCCAACTGGGGACCTGGCCTATAACCCAGGCATGTGCCCTGACTGGGGATGGAACCAGCAACCTTTCAGTTCGCAGGCCAGTACTCAGCCCCCTGAGCCACACCAGCCAGGGTGTATTCTTTTAACTTTCATGATTATGTTCATGCTTTTTTACCTTTGGATTTGAAAATGAAATTTAAGCTTTCATTTTAAAGACTTTAAAAAGCAATACTAAATGAACTAATAAATATTCTTATTAGAAAAATAATAGTGTAGGGCAGGGATGTCAAACTCATTTTCACTGGAGGCTACCATCAGCTTCTCGGTTGCCTTCAAAGGGCCGAATGTAATTGTAGGACTGTATAGATGTAACCACTCCTTAACTAGAGACAAGGAGCTCGGTGCTGCCGCCATGTAGAAACAAGGTACCAGGCTGGATAAAACAAGGTGGAAGGGCCAGATTTGGCCCATGGGCCTTGTGCTTGCCACCTGTGGTGTAGGGTATACTTTAATTTTTTAGTCTTTTCTCTAGACTGCATGACAGATTTATTTAACTAAATGTGCTTGTTATTAAAGCATGTGTCTAATTTAAAAGTGTATCATGTCATTAAAATATATATCTGAATCTTGTAGACAGGCACATTAAGAACATAATTTTGTTGCTGGTTTCTGGGAGCGGTTGGTTTATGCCTTGACCAAGAGACTTTATCTTTCATAATAGCACAGTAACATATTTAAAAATGTATAGGATCTTTTGCTTTTGTTTTTTTCCCCGAAGAAAATGCTTGCATAAAATTTTCTAAACTGATACAAGCACCTTCTCCTTGAAATCTTCATGTTTACCTCTTTTGCCTGATGTACTCTTTTTTAAAAACTATGGTTGAAAATGAAAGGTTTTTAAATGTAATATGTACATACATATGTGTGTATCCAGATTAATATAATACCTACTATACATAGGCATATATGCACACACTTATGTAATGCTTATGTAATATACACACCATGAATGAAAAAGAATTGGCCAGTCTGAACAGAAGTAAGCAACGGTCAGAGGGAGACATATCCTAGATAGTGTTACATCACAAGCCTTCTCCCATCTCGCCAATTATGTGCTTTAGGAAGACTAATGTAAACTGTGTGCATTATGGACTAATGTAAAGAACTAAATACTAGACTAGGACAAAGAAATAGGTGGGGAATCTCAAGAATTCCTGATAAGCAAGTGGCTGGCAGCTCAGGGCATTGAGATTTTCAAAAAAGAACTGAGGGCATAGAATAAACATTTCGTGCTGTAATGTGTTTGAGGTTTGTTTAGAATGTTTCACATAGAATTACAGAAGTGAGTGGCATTGTCTTTACAATGAAATTTACTATTTTTATAATGAAGATAAAATACCAGCGAATATTATTTTATTGAATATTAGCTGCAAAAATACACAGAGATCATCTGATCCACTGCTTCCCAGCTCAGGTTCCTGAACCATTGGAGTCCTCTGAGGTGGAAACAGGAGTGACAGAACTGACGTTCTGTAAGCCATTTCAGAACTTAAAACTTAATGGAAATTTTACGTTTACCTACAATATGGCCACAAGGTCTTCAGTGAAATAAATGGAGTTTATTTTACTAACTGTTTCTGTACCATTAGGCTCCATGTGACCCTGTTTTAATTTTTGTGTTTCTTTTTGAGCAATTCTTACTATATGCAAGGATTTATATTCATAATATTTTTATAGCGATCTTCCAAAGAACAAAGAGAGTTTACTTTAAAAAAGAAAAACAAAGACATTTTATCTTAGCATTGCCAAAAGGGTCATTTGATCCTTTTATTAATCTAAAATATACTTGGGAATCTTAGTGATCTTATTTTTCCTGTCTTGAAACATTTGAGTGTTTCATCATTATAGGTATTATTTAATCATTCATCCATGACTCCTCCCCATGATGAAAAAAAAAAGACTAAAATGTGAAAAAATAGAAGAATGATAAAATTGCATGGGACTTGCAGTATTGAAATAAATCATCAATCCCTATTACATCATCCTTTGGTTTTCCTATTATGTTGTCCAAAGCATTACATTAATTTTTAAGAGGATAAAAAAGAAGTTTGGAGAGACTCTTTTGTAGTTGTTTTGTTTTTCTTTTAGTTTTTATAGAATATAATTAAGAACTTAAACTCCTTTATTTTCTGCTCATAATGGCAAAGAAGAAAATTGAGGAAAAGATGTTTCACCATGACTATACAAATCAGGAGATGAGTGCAGAGAGACAGCAGCTCTCTGGTTGCTTAATGATAATGGCAGAAAATGATTGTATAAGCAAAATCTCAGACCAAGTTTTCAGTTGACAGTGTCCTAGATGAATTTTCTCAAACTCAAGAATCAATGGTAAACAATAAGGATGAAAAGGATATACGGTATTCCCATGTAGTTAATCTTTGCGAAGCATGTCATCTCATAATATTTTGTGATAAGACTCTGGAACATTCTGTTTGCTAAAATGACATGTGACCATACTTTTTTATGATATTAATATACCAAAATTTAATTGTTGTAGTTTGTAACTGGACAAATGCTGAATGCAAAGACAAAGATGTCTGAAAGGAAGCAGGTTATGTTGAAGTGAAGCAATTTAGTGGATTAATCATGTTAATTGGTAATCACAAATTTAATAATGAAGCTGTTTTGCAATTCTAGACCAAAGAACATGGCTGGCCCATCCTCTCTTCAACAAAAATATGAGCCATCAAAAATTTTTAAATCATTACATTTTGATGGTGCAAATACAAGAAGTATTGGAAGTAATGATAAGATAGAAGCTATTAGGAATGTGTTTGTAATTACAGTTATTAAGATGGTGCAAGTGTGAGAAGAAGAACCAGAAATAATAAGTTAGCACTTATTAAAGATATATTTGAAATCTGGAGTCAGGATATATGAAATGCATGTATTCAGGGTCTGTGTGTGACAAACCCAGAATGCACACTGATGCACCGTTAGTTGCACTCAAAGGGTGTTGCCCTTTTTGGTTAAATCTACCTTCAAAACCAGGAAAATAATGGAATATAAATTTGGGCTTACTGTACTTCTTAAAATTGCCAATAATTTTTGTTCTTTTTAAATAACAGCTTTATTGAGATAAAATTCATTTTTTAGGTATACAATTCAGTGGCTTTTAGTGTAGTCACAGGATTGTACAGCCATACTACTATCTACCATATTTTGCCATGTATAATGTGCTCCCGTGTATAATGCACATCCATGTTTTTGTGTGCATTATACACGAATTTATTATACCCATGGTATGTCGTCATTATACCCATGTGTAATGCACATCCTTATTTTTCCCTCAAAAATTTGGGCAAAAAGTGTGCATTGTATATGGTAAAATACAGTAACTTTTAGAAGCTTTTTATTGTCCTGAAAAGAAACCTCATTCCTAATAGTGTCATGCCCCCATACCTACCTACCCCCCAGCCCGTGGCATCTACTAATCTGCTTTATTTCTAGTGAGTTTTCTGTTCTGGATATTTCATATAAATTGAATCATATGTGTCCTTTTGTGACTGGCTTCTTTCACTTTGGATGTTTTCCGGGTTTGTCCATGTTATAGCATATATTAATGCTTTATTTCTTTTTGTGGCTGAATACTAATCTGTTTTATGCATAAACCACATTTTATTTGCCCATTCATCAGTTGGCAGACAGTGGGGTCAATTCCAGTTTGGGGCTATTATGAGGAATGCTGCTATGAACATTTGTGTATACATTTTTGTGTGGACATAAGTCATTTTTATTGGGTATATATCTAGGGTCATATGGTAACTCTATATTTAACATTTTGAGAAAATATCATTACAAGGTTTTGCACATTTTTACATTACCAACAATGTACGAGATTTCCAGTTTCTTCACAACATTGCCAACAGTTGGTACTGTCTTTCTGATTTTAGCCATCTCAGTAGGTATAAAGTGGTGCATTACTTATTGTGGTATTGATTTGAATTTCTCTAGTGACTAATGATGTTCACCATCTTATCATGTGTGTTTTGTCCACGTATCTCTTCACTGAAAGAATATCTATTTAAATGATATGTCTCTTGTTTTTTTTAAGTTCCTACATTTTATTGTGGCGGTACAAAATATTTTTAATTGTTCTTCAAGTACAGTTGTCTCCATTTTCCCCCCACCACTTTTCCCTGCCCCACCCACCCCCACCTCCCACCCTCAATCCTTCCCCCCATTGTCTTTGTCCATGTGTCCTTCATGCATGTTCCTTGATGATCCTTTCCCTTCTCCCCGCCCCCGTTATTCCCTTCCCTCCTCCCCTCTGTTTACTTTATTCAGTTCGTTCTTTATTTCAGTGTCTGTGGTTGCTTGTATTTTGCTTATTTGTTTTGTTGATTAGGTTCCACTTATGGCGAGATCATATGGTATTTATCTTTCACCATGCATGCCTCTTTTTAATTGGATCTCAGTAGATGGTTTTCAGTATCTCATATTCAGTACATTATTTGAAAGTAACTTAAAAATATAAAAACTGGCTCATTAGACCCAAATAATAAATGGTAATAACTGCTTTCCTTAGTATATTTTGGTTATTTTTTTTTTTTCAAAATAATGGAATTCATTTTGGAGAAAATTATAAAATGCAAATACTGGGAATCTCTCATTTGTGCTGACTTCTTTACAGATGAAAAACTTGAGAGCAAGATTAAAGTCAAACAGTTAAATACCTAGAAAAGCCTAGTCTTTTGGTCTCTGATCTGCTTTGGTTGTCTTCAGTTATCTTTGTCTGACACCATGGTCTTAGTATTATTTGGAAGCATTTTTTTCTAAAGATTTTATTTATTTTTTTTTTATTTTTAGAGAGAGGGGGAGGGAGGGAGAAAAGAAGGGAGACCAATATCGATGTGAGAGAGGAACATCAGTTGGTTGCCTCTCAAATGCACCCTGACCGGGGACTGAACTCACAACCTAGGCATGTGCTGTGATCAGGAATCGAACCAGTGACCTTTACTTTTGCGGGAGGACGCCCAACCAACTGAACCATCCTGGTCAGGGCTGGAAGCATTTTCTTAACATAGAAGAAAAATCAGTATATATCTGGATCTGGATTTTCATATTTTCATCTTTTGTATTACTTTCCCTTTTTCATGGCTGTACTCCAAAACCATTTTTTCTGATGAACCATGGTTTCATTTTATTGCATTGTGGTGGTGCTTGGGCCCTCATCAAAGGAGTTTCTTGTAGTAGTGGGCAAAGCAGACTCAAGAGACAGTTGTGGCTCTTCCATCTTTAGCAAGCTCAGAGGGTTGTGGCCGAGTTCTCAGTGGTTGGCGTGGAAGGCTTGCATGCTCATGCATGGCTCCATCAAGTCCAGCCTCACCTGCTCCTGCCTTTTTCCCCTCTCCTTGCCCCAATGGGTTGTGGAAAGGAGCTTATGAAGAAGCCTAACCGAATGTGTGTATTAATTAAGTGCTGGAGGAGCACAAATAGCCCTCCCTCCCCACTGAGGTACTTAGTATTGTACATCCCAGTTACACAAGGTTTAAAGATCGGGAGCTGGAGGCCAGTGTCAGCAGAAGAAAATAGAAGATGCTGAGTAGACCTCTTTGCCCTTTTGTGTCAGTGACTCTTCTGTGAATGCCCTCAGAGATGTCAGGTTGTTGGACTCTAAGAACTATAATTAGTTTTCGGGTTTCTGCTCACCCCCAACCATTCATATGCAGCTGCTGCTTGCCACTTTTCTTAAACGTAACACACATTGAACTCTTCAGTATGTGTTCAGGAATACATTATGAACAAATAAATGCAGGAAGTTCCCTGATTGTGAAGTAGAAGGTATTTGTAGTTATTTTAAAGGAATGGCTTAAATTCACGTTTATTCTTGATTTTTCTAATGAATACTTTTTTCCCCCTAGATATTGAAAGGTACAGTAAAAGATATATGAAGGTGTACAAGGAAGAGTGGATACCAGGTAATTGTAAAGCTGAAAATGTTAGAATGATATTTAAAGGCTTCTTCCTACCTCATATTTTTAGGACAAGTTTTCTGTTTCACTGTAGCAAAATATAGTCTGTCTGTTTGTCTGCAATTCATTAGTAATATATATCTCATGAAAACTAAGATGAAAAGATGTTTATACTGTAAGAAGCTACAGCTGAAGTATTTGGGGGGCAGTTCTTAAAATACTTTGAAAAAACTAAACTAGGACTTGCCAGACCCACTTGGGTTTTCCATTTTCATTTGCCAAAATTACAGTTTCAGTCTGTAGTACCAATAGTACTCTGTTCTGTGCTCCTGAGTGATTCTATAGCTTTTGAAGAAAAAAGCAAATCTGGTGTTCAGGATTTTTAAGATAAGTTCATGGATCTTTCTTTCAAGCAGACAGACTATTTTTAGTTTAGCTGTGAGGATTCCTTTTCAAAAGAACCATACCTAAAAGCTACCCACACTCTGTCCCCCAGTATTCACAAATTTGTGTTGGATATAGAGAAGGTGGAAGGGGCTGGAGAGATCTCATCCAGCTCATTTATTTTGCAGAGGAAAAAAAAGTTGCATTGAAATAAAGTGACCTGTCAGGGCAACTTGGATAGTGCTGGTAGAACCTAGGTCTCCTCATTTTAACTACTTTCCTTTGGCATCTCTGCCCTTGGTGTTTTATACAAATTGCCTTTATGTAAAAGCGTAAATGGCATTTTCAGCATTGCTGCTTTCACGGGTTATAGTGCTTCTTCTTTTCAATGTTGGTCGATCATTGGTAAGGTTGGGTCCCGTGGAAACACTCTCTTAGATCTCTGATTTCTTCCCCTTCATAATCATTCATGTTCTAAATGATTCTTGTTATTCATCACACTTTCTCATGATCATCTCTGAGTTGTTTATAAAAGCAAATACATCAAATTTATTAATTCAGATAAAATAGCTTGAGATGTAGATGTTTTCTACAAAATACACTGAGGTTTTATTTTTTATTAGCAGGCAATATTTTTTAATCCATTTTTGTATTGCTTTATTTTTTTGATTAACTATGCTTAAACACTAAATGGAAGTAATAAATGGAGGAATTGTTTACCTATGTAGGCAAAATTATTTGTTAGAGGGAATTTTCTTTTCCATTGCTATTTATATTTTTAATTTTAAAGTTTTTAGATAATATATTTATTTAATTTTGCATGTGTTGGCATTGTGGTCACCTGTTTTAACTTTGGAAAAAAATTCTTTATTACATAAGAAATATATATCAACTACAGAAAAGTTATACAGAGTAGTCAAATGATAAATAAATAATACTTGAGAAAAATAGCTGTATTCCTAACACCCAGAAATAATTACTATAATATTTTGTTCCCTACCTACAGCTTTCTCTGCATAAATATATATGTACAGGATGGGACAAAAGTAGATTTATAGTTGTTTGTATGGACAATAAATACCATAACTAATAAATAATAATATAACAATAAACTCATGGACTCAACACTGTAAACCTGCTTTTGTCCTACCATGTATAAATATTTATATGCTAGGTTTATTTCTAAATGGGATTCTAAACATATTTGAAATGTTTAAAAAACATTTTCTATTCAATAATATATCATGAATAACTTTTCATGTCCATTCATACTCAAAATGTTTCATGTAGAAAAAATATTTTTCTACATATTTCTTGTTATGAAAATTTGTTATTCAAACTGATTATGTAACTACTGTATTTATAAATAGCTATTAAAAGAATATTGCAGTTTTATAGCACTGTTTCAAAGCTATTTTATTTAATATTATTTTTAAAGTATATTTTATTGATTATGCTATGACAGCTGTCCCATTTTTTCTCTCCTTTATTCCCCTCCACCTTGTACCACCCACCCCCACCCCCAGCATTTCCCTCCTTAATTCATGTCCATGGTTCTTTGGCTTCTCCATTTCCTATACTATTCTTAACTTCCTCCTGTCTATTTTGTACCTACTGTTTATACTTCTTATTCCCAGTACTGTTTTCCTCATTCTCCCCACTCTCCCTCCCCACTGACAGCCCTCCATGTGATCTCCATTTCTGTGATTTTGTTCCTGTTCTAGTTGTTTGCTTTTTTGTTTGTTTGTTTTTGTTTTTTTAGGTTCAGTTGTTGGTAGTTGTGAATTTGTTGCCATTTTACTGTTCATATTTTTGATCATCTTCTTTTTCTTAAATAAGTCCCTTTGACATTTCATACAATAGAGGCTTGGTGATAAGGAACTCCTTTACTTTACCTTATCTAGGAAGCACTTTTTCTGCCCTTCCATTCTAAATGATAGCTCAAAGCTATTTTAATGAATACTTTTTCTTGATAGCAGAAAATATATTTTTGTTATATTTTAATTTCCAGGCTAAATCTGTATAATCAGATAGTAAAAATTTTATTTTTGATGCTTGAGCCACTGTTACATTTTTAATAGGGTACATCTAGTACCACTAAATTTGTAGAAGAAATTATAATTTTTATATTTCTTGTTTTGTACATACAGATTGGAGCAGACTCCCAAGAGAGATGATGCCAAAGAAAAAATACAAAAAAGGTATATTGACTATATAATAATCCAGGTAGGAAAGGGTTATGGCTTAAATTCTATCTAGTATGGAAGTATCAACCTGAACCTAGCTTAGCATTATGAATGCTTTTTCTTAAAATATTTTTGGCATTTTGATTATTTTGCTATAGCTCTTTTTTGTTGATTTATTTGTTATTATTTTTGTTTGTTTATTCTTTAATTATGGAATTTTTATGTGCTAGGAAAAACTTTTCAATTATGTAGGTAATTTTATTTGCATATTTGAAAATTTCAAAATGGTTATATTGCCTGATGTTTAGTTTTTAATTGAAACATTCTGAGCTGGTAAAATTTGGGGATTGGTAGAAAAGAACTTGATGTTTTATGTAAAATATTAAAGTGAAAGTTTCTGTTGTATTGCACTTTCATAATTCCACTAGGTAAATAATGGTTGAGCATCTATTCTTGCCAGACACTACTAAGAGGAACAAAATAGTGAGCAATGAACGTAGGAGCAGTCCTCGCCCTAATGGAGCTTACAGTCAAATGTAGTAAGAACATTAAATAAAAACCCACTGTTCTCATTGGTCGGTCAGGGAAAAGTTCTTTGAGGAAATGGAATTGGAGTCCAGATAAGGAATGAGTAGGAGTTTACTAAGATGAGGTTAGGGGAGGGATTCTGGAGAAAGATCAGATTTGAGAGGGAAAAATCATAAGTTTAATTCAAAGATGGTATTTAGGATTATAAGTTGTTTTTTATTTTTTTTCAGATATACAAATAACAAAGCTGAATATGTCATAAGATACAGGGAGATAGGCCTCAAAATTGAGATGGTAGTCATCAGAATAGATACTATAATTGAGACTAGGAAAAAAGATGAGATTGTCTAGAGTGAAATCAAAGAACTTGAAATGAGGACTTAATCCTGAGCTTGGCGGAATATGAAAGTTTCATGGCTGAAATTTCAATTTCAGAGGAAATTGAATCAATAAAGAAAGGTGATGGAAAGAGAGGAGGAGGAAGAGAAACAGAAAAGAGTGGAGTTTCAGAGGAGTAATTAAAAAGCGAAAAGTATTTCAGGAATTGGTCAACAATATTAAAGGGCATTGAACGATGCTACTGAGAGGTCCCTGAGGTGAAGATGGAAAATATAAATTAATTTTTGGTATGTTGATCATTGCTGACTTTAATGAGGGCTTTTTAAAAGATTTGTAGAGGTGGAATTCAACAGATTGGAAAGGGTTAAAACACTGGAATGGGAGTTTAAGAAATGGAGATAGCTAGCATAGATGAGTCTTCAGAGAATTTTGCTAAAAAGAATGAAGAGAGAAAAAGGGAAGTAGCCAGAGAAGTTAGGAACAACTGGGTTAGTAATTCTGACCATACACTCCTTCTATTTATTTATTTTTTAGGCCTTACTTACATTTTTTAGTAGACCTTATTTTTTAGAGCACTTTTAGGTTCACAGAAAAAAACAAAAAGAAAATGCAGAATACCACATATTCTGTGTCCCACATATGTGCATGTCCTTCTGATTGCCAATGTCTGCCCCTGGAGTGGTACTTGTTACAATTGATGAACATGCATTGACACATCATTATCACCGAAAGTCCATTGTTTACTATCGTGTTCTTTCTTGGTGGTTTACATTCTGTGGGTTTGGACATAATGACATGTATTCACCAATATAGTATCATAGGGAGTAGTTTCAGTGCCCTAAAAATCCTCTGTGCTTTGCCTGTTCATCCCTTCCTCCTCCTAACTCCTGACAACCTGTGATATTGTTGCTGACCCCATAGTTTTGCCTTTTCAAGAATATCGTATAGTTGGAATCATACATTATATAGCCTTTCAGATTGGCTTCTTTCATTTAGTAATATGCAATTAAGTTTCCTCCATGACTTTTCATGGCTGATAGCTCATTTCCTTATAGTGTTGAGTAATGTTTCATTGTCTGGTTGTACTATAGTTTATTCATTCATCTACTGAAGGGCATCCTAGTTGCTTCCAAGTTTGGGTCATTATGAATAAAATTCTTAAAAATATCCATTTTGGGGTGGACATAAATTTTTAACTCCTTTGAATAAATACCAAGGAGTATGATTGCTGGATTCCATGTTAAAAGCATGTTTAGTTTTACGAGAAACCACTGAACTGTCTTCCAGAGCAGCTGTACCATTTTATATTCCCACCAGCAGTGAATGAATTTCCGTTGCTCCACATCCGTGCCACCATTTGGTATTTTCAGTGTTCTAGATTTTGGCCATTAACTTATTTTAATTTTCATTTCCTGATGACATATGATGTGGAGCATCTTTTTATATGCTTACTTTCCATTCATACGTCTTGTTTGGTAAGATGTCTGTTAGGGTCTTTGGCCCATTTTTTAATTTTTTTTTGTTTTTATTGTTGAGTTTTAAGGATTCTTGGTATATTTGGGGTAACAATCTGTGGGAAAAACATGCAGCTGTTGTGTTTTCCTCCTTTACTCTCATACTACCACCATTCACAATACTTCTGACACCAGGTGTGTGGTATGTTTTTTCTCACACCAATCAATTCTTTGCAACACCAGCTGGAGTCTTATAATTCAATTCAGTTCTGACACTAACTGGTGTTAGCACATAACCCACAGGTGAAGGGCTCAGTCCCACAAGACTGCTCCCCACTTCAGATGCCAGTTGTGAGTAGTAGCTCCCCAGGTTACCCAAACTTTTGTCTGACTTGACTACAAATTAGATGTCCCCATGACCTCCTGCTCCTTGAATGTGATTTGCTAGAATAGCATATGTTTGGCCAGAGATGGAAAAACAAATCATGTTAATGCTTTGGGATTAAGCCAGTCTTTTAACAAATTTTGGTAACTTGACACTTCTCTCCCAGTTACGCGTATAGGATTTGGCATTATATAAAACCAGAATGATAATTAGCAAAAGATCCTGAATGGACTTGAGTATACAGCTTATTTCTTGGCTGAGATATTAGTAATTTTAGTAAGTGTATTTATCTGACCATGTTCTCTAATATACATTTAATAGATTTATGTGTTACGAAATTTAAATAATTTGATAAAAGATCCTTAGAGAAAAAGACTTAATAGTGTGAGTAAATTACATTCTTAGCTAATGTTATTTGTCATCAGTATTAAAATATATTGAGATCTCGTTCATTTATGATACTGTATTTTTATGTGCTATGGTTCAAATGAAAGTCTTTGCCCACAAGAAGGACCAAGAAAGTTACTTGTCATTAAATCTAACCATTACTTTTGTTTGAGCAAAACCTCCCAATGTATACTAATGTACACATTTGGGAGATCTGAGCTTGGTGACTCCCCTGGGGGCAATTTAGAATAATGCAGTAAATTATAATTCCATTAGTTAATTGGTCATCCACCATAATCTAAAATCTTTTCTTCTGTAGGATAAATGTTAATCTTTAACAAAATTACATCTTTCTAAGCCCTATTTTCTTCTGTTGCCAAGTAATTTCTATGTACATAGCTTGATTGTGGGAAAGAACTATAGTACCTTTTGATCACAATGACCATTTTGTAGCATATCATAATGCTTTGGTAACTGGCAAGATCTATATGTGAAATAATTTTCTAGCCTCTGCAGTTTCAGAATAGCCTAAAATGCAATATTTTTATATGGCTTAAGTAACTATCCCAAAGCTATTAACACATTTTATTTATATTACTTTGAGTTTTCAAATTCATTCGTACGATGGATATGTTCAACCATTTTAATCTTCATTCTAAATATAGTGTTATGTTCCACTGAATATAACCTCTTATCTCTTTAACTGTTGGCAAATGCATATTTATTCTGCGCTTGGTTTTTATTTTCCAAACTTCATAAAATGGCCATAGTTAAAATAGAGAACACTGATCAGAGAACAGGAAGCCAGTGCAGATGATATATTTGTGAGAGTTTTTCACTAGTCCTGTACTGATTCTGTCAGAAGTAATGTTTTAGCAGTTTTGACCTGAATGACTTTAATTGCTAGTACAGATTTTCAGTGCTAGTAAAACGATACCTGGTTGTATTCTTAGAAAGTATCCTATTAAGTGTTTATCATTTGCTTATCATGGAATCTTGGTGAGACATGCTGATTTATTTTGTTTATTCTTTAATGAGGAAGCCAAAGAACTTATATGCACAACCCACGGATATGATCTAAGGTGGGGGAATGCTGTTGGGAGGGGGCGTGCAGAGCAGAGGGGAAGAAAGGGGAGAAGAAAATGGGACAACTATAACACCATAATCAGTAAAATATATTAAAAGAAAGAAAATTAATTCAGTCTGCAAATTATTTGACTGCCTGGCATGACATGCCACTATGGTAAGCAGCATATTAAAGGGCAAAGAAATGTAATACACCATTACTGTTATAGAAAAATGTGTTAACAATGGTTTTAATTCAGTAGGTTCAAAATCCAAAAAGGTGAACAATACCAGCAAAGACACTTCAGTCGCTAATACTGCAGATGTATTGAAAACAATTGAGGTAAGGTTTTCTTCTGACTGTAGAAGTGAACTGAAAAGTTGTCATACCTCCTTTTGCCTTCTTTGGCCTTTCTACCTTCTCTCACTTTGTAATAACGTGGCTTTGCCAGATCCAAGTCCAGCGCACAGATAATCGGAAGGCTTGATCATTGTTGGCTGGGAGATAGGGGGCTCCATCCTGTCCTCCTCTACTGCTCACCTGTCAACTTGTCTCACCTTCTGTCAGCTGCTTCCTTTTCCACTCAATCCCTGTTTTCCCCTTGCATTTGAATTGTGCATGGGAAAAAAATGAGTTACATACCTCAAATGGTTTTCTTTTAAAAACCTTTTAATTGTTTGGTTTTTGCATGTATACTTTTTTTAATGCTTTCCCTCTGTTACATGTTAAGTGTAGAAGATTCGATTAAGGGAAGACCATAAC
Source organism: Carollia perspicillata (assembly GCA_004027735.1). Classification (NCBI taxonomy): domain Eukaryota; kingdom Metazoa; phylum Chordata; class Mammalia; order Chiroptera; family Phyllostomidae; genus Carollia; species Carollia perspicillata. Next base: position 67,223 of record PVKM010001061.1, read on the forward strand.
TTGTGGAACTTATTTTTATATGTTTTTTAATATTGTAAAAACAAAAGATGTAAAATTTCAAAAGTTTAATTAACTGAAAATTTATCCTCACATTCCATCCCCTCCTGTAGACATCCAGCATTACCAGTTTCTTATATATCCATCCAGATATGTTTTATGCATAGCAAATATAAATTTTCCTCTTTTTCATAAAAAGGACAAAAGGTAGCCTATACACTCTTGCATTTTCATTTTATCTCTTAAAATATCTTGGAGATGGTTCCATGTCAGTTGGTATAGACTTGCCTCCTTTTTTTTCTTTTGGCCACACCATAAAAGTGAACCATAATTTATTTAATCAGTACCCTACTAATGGACATTATGTTTCATGTAGTGTTTCATTATTATAAACAATGCTGCAAGGAATTCATGTTAAGATTTCTAGAAGTGGATTTATTGGGGCAGTTGTTATATATATCGTATAATATGGATAAATATTAACAGGTCGCTCTCCATGAGAGGTATACCGATTTTATCAGTGCACTTGTATTACCTTGAACTGCTGATGATGATGATGATGATGGTAGCAGCTAGCACTTACTGAAAGCATTATTTACCAGGCTCTTTGATGAACTATTTGTATTCCTGAAGACTTCATTCCAACAAAGACAGATGAATATTACTGTTCTTTACTTACAGATGAGATAGATATTATTATTCCTTTCTTACTTTAAAACTTGAACTTGTGTAGCCAAGTTGGCCAGCTCCATGGTAACAGAAACTTGTATTTTTGTTATTTTATTTTGATCAGTACTTCAGCCAGAGATAACGTGTCTGAAAATAAAGCCAAGAGGATTGTTGAAAGCATAGTGTTAACTGTCAGGTTTAACTGTGGTGGAATGATGGATGCGGTTGTGGACCTAGCCAACTTGTATTGACTAAACACAGATTCTGATTGTTAGTAAAGCTTCCTGGAAAGAAGTTGCTAAGCTGGCATGTGCTATAAGGAAGATTGATTTGGACCTTTGAATGTGGTTTCTTGTCAGAACAAGTTGTGTTGCCTTATTCCTTGCATTTCAGCACCTTTTTAATACAAACATTGTTAAGACTGGAGTTTTAAATCTAGAAATCTCAATGAGTTAGCAGTTTTAATAGAACAAAATTAGCTTGCAGATAGCTCTATTACTGTTTATTTCTTCAGCAAAGCAGTTGCGAATTTTACTATAATAAAACTCCTGTGGATAGAGGAGTGACATACACTCAAATCTTATAGCATGTGAACCACCAGGCACCATTACACTAGTATTTCAGCTTCTATGTCTGCATGACATACAAGGAGAACTATAATAGGGTGGCCATGCAGTATATAAACTAAAAGAAATGCACCCTGTCCATAAATTAACCATTTTAAAAGTGTTTTCTTATTACACAATGTGAATGACATTCACATTATTCTTAAAACAAATATGTAAACTAGTAGGGCTAAATAGTTAAATCTCATAGAGGAGAGAATGAAGACTAGTAAGTAGATGGATGAATCAAAACTAGTAGCTTAATGCAAAAAGAAATGAAGTAATAAGACAATGTGTGTAGCTCTTAGATTATTTTTTTAATTGTGTAAATCTGCTATTTGTTAACCAGTTCAGATGTTTTATGGGTTTGCTTTAGGTCTATGTAGTAGAAATAAAGTTGAGGTTATTTATTTAAAGGTATTCGAGGTAACAATAATGGAAATGAAGCATGGAATGAATTTTATATTTTAAAAATATTTTTACATAACTAGTTTAAATAATTCCACTGCTAATTATGAAATAATAGCTAATAGCATGATTTTCAAATATAGTGTGTATCTTGCACAGAGTTAAATACAGCACTACAGTTCCCTTTGAACCACACAAACTTAACAGTTTGTAGGCCTTTTTGCTATGGTCATTAAAATAGAAAAGAAAAAATCCACATATTAATGTCCATTGAGACATTTTATTTGTACGTATGTCTTACATAGCTAGAAAAAGAATTCCAGGATTTTCCCTCCTGTGTGATTGTGTCTTGCTTCTTTATGATCCATGAATGTCCGCTGAGGTTGTCAGTACAAGGAAACCGAAATGACGGAACAGAAGCAGCCTCTTCTGCCATTTTTCTTGATCTTTGAGTTGCACTTCAAATCTGGGCCTGATTAATCCACACTTGTTTAACACGGCTGTGAGGTTCACAGCAACTTCCTCAGTTCTGTCTGTGGTCATCGGTATTTCAAAATTGCCAATGTAAACATGTTTCATCATCACTTTAGAAACCACACAGTGACTTTGGAACATGGCCTAGTAAGAACTTGGTGTTTGCTTCTCTTTTTTGCATTGTTGATTATGTGAGAGCATCACATAAGTGTCAGGAAGTGACACTTTTTTGAAGTGTCAGGACATTTATGGGCACCATTATGGTGGCAAGGAAGTGACACTTTTTTGAAGTGTCAGGACACTTTTTTGAAGTGTCAGGACATTTATGGGCACCATTATGGTGGCAAGGAAAGATGGCACAAAGAGTTGTCTCTGTCTATTTATAGACACGTCAAAAGATCTGTGAATACTACTTTGTTTACTTGCAGTTTTCCAAAGGAATGACATTTGGAAAACTTGCACACATTTCTCTTGTAGTAGTACATTACATAAGGCAAGGTGGATCGGTATGAAGATGATTATCTTGGTTTTATTTGTGTTTGTTTCAGTGAGGTGAAGTGAGAGTAGGTTTTGAATTTTGATTAGAAACTGAGTTTATCTGACATAGTCTTTCTATTGCCTTTGACTTTGTTAAATTCAAATTTGAATGTAATAAAAAATTTAAATAAATATCTAAGAACCAATAAAGGAGTAGCCAAGTTGTAATCAGTCCCAAATGTGTAAAATATGTTTTACCTCACTATGTAATCTACTAAGCAAATACCTTATCATAGGAAAGAGTATTTGTGGATTTATGAATTAGTGTTATGATTTCTCTTTAAGAATATTCACATCTTAGCCAAAGTGATCTTTTGCCTTAATTCTGAATATTAATATGTGAAATTATTGCTGTACCCACCTCCTAGAAAGCTTGTGAAAGCCTATCACTTGTGCAAATTAAGCATAGAATAATTTAGTGAATAAATAGTAACAGTAATGAAAACAGATCATTTTTGTCAAATAGAAGAAAATTGTTTATAGTCATAATAAGAAGATGAGGGTATATTAAAGTTAAATTTGTGTGTTAAGTTATGAGATGGTAGCATAGTGATTTTAACAGGGTGGATAAGTAGAACCATCCAGAAATAAAAGCTTTTCTTCTTTTTTCTTTTTATTGTTGTTCAAGTGCTGTTGTCTCTATTTCCCCCAGTCTCCCACACTGAATCCTTCCCCCCTTTGTCTTTGTCCATGGGTCTGTTATATGTTTCCTCCCATTATCCCTTCCCCTCTCTCCTCTGGTTACCATGAGGTTGTTCTTTATTTCAGTGACTCTGGTTATATTTTACTTGTTTGTTGATTAGGTTCCACTTTATAGGTGAGATCATATGGTATTTGTCTTTCACCCCCTGACTTATTTCACTCAGCATAATGTACTCCAGTTCCATCCATGTTGTGGGGAAAGGTAGCAGCTTCTTTTTTCTCTCTGTTGCATAGTATTCCATTGTGTAAATGTACCATAGTTTTTTGATCCAGTCATTTACTGATGGGCACTTGGGTTGCTTCCAGCACTTGGCTATTGTAAATAACACTGATATGACCATCGGGGTGTATAGGTGCTTTCAAATTGGTGTTTCAGGATTATTAGTGTATAATCCCAGCAATGGGACTGTCGGGTCAAAAGGCAGTTCCATTTTTAGTTTTTTGAGGAAATTCCATACTGTTTTCTATAGTGGCTGCACCAGTCTGCAATCCTACCAACAGTGCATGAGGGATCCCTTTTCTCCACAACCTTGCCAGCACCTGTTGTTTGTTGATTTTATTGTGATGGCCATTCTGACCCAGGTGAGGTGGTATCTCATTGTGGTTTTAATTTGCATCTCTCTGATAGCTAGCAATACTGAGCGTCTTTTCATATGTCTCTGGACCCTCTGTATGTCATCCTTGAAGAAGTATCTGTTCAAGTCCTTTGCCCATTTTTAATTGTTTTTTTTGTCTTCCTGGAGTGGAGTTGTGTGAGTTCTTTATATATTTTGGAAATCAAACCCTTGTCTAAGGTGTCACTGGCAAATATATTCTCCCATATGGTTGGTTCTCTTTTCATTTTGCTGATGTTTTCTTTAGCCATGCAGAAGCTTTTTATTTTGATGAAGTCCCATTTGTTTCTCTTCTCCTTTATGTCCCTTGCTCTAGGGGACATATCAGGCAAAATACTGCTGCGTGGAATATCTGAGATTTTCCTGTCTTTGTTCTCCTCTAGGCCTTTTACAGTATCATGACTTATACTTAAGTCTTTTATCCATTTGGGGTTTATTTTTATGTATGGTGTAAGTTTGTGGTCAAGTTTCTTTTTCTTTTTTTTTACATGTAGCTATCTAGCTCTCCAAGCACCATTTGTTGAAGAGGCTATTTTTACTCCATTTTATGCTTCTGCCCCCTTCGTCGAATATTCATTGACCATAGAGACATAGGTAATATCTGGGCTCTCTATTCTGTTCCATTGATCTATGTGTCTGTTCTTATGCCAGAACCAGACAGTTTTAATTACAGTGGCCTTGTAATACAGTTTGATGACAGGGATTGTGATCCCTCCTACTTTGTTCTTCTTTCTCAAAATTGCTGACACTATTCAGGGTCATTTATGGTTCCATATGAATTTTTGAAATGTTTTTTCCGTATCTGTGAAATATGTCATTAATATTTTAATAGGTCGTGTTGAATCTATACACTATTTGGGTATGGATATTTTGATGATGTTAATTCTTCTAGTCCATGAACACAGTACATGCTTCCATTTGTTTGTGTCTTCCTTAATTTCTTACTTTAGTATTGTGTAGTTTTCTGAGTACAGGTCTTTTACCTCCTTAGTTAGGTTTATTCCTAGGTACTTTATTTTTCTTGTTGCTGTAGCAAATGGGATTTTTTTCATGATTTCTGTTTCTCATATTTCATTGTTGGTGTACAAAAATGCCTTTGATTTCTGAATATTGACTTTGTATCCTACTGCTTTGCCAAATTCACTTATTAGGTCAAGTGTTTTTTTTGGTGGAGTCTATAGGAGTTTTGATTTACATTATCATGTCATCTGCAGACAATGACAGTTTTACTTCCTCCTTTCCTATTTGGATGCCTTTTATTTCTTTTTCTTTTCTGATTGCTGTGGCTAGGACTTCTATAGGTACATTGAATAGAAGTGGTGAAAGCGAATATCCTTGTCTTGTTCCTGATCTTAGTGGGAAAGTTTTTAGTTTTTGCCCACTGAGTATGATGTTGTGTCTAGGTTTTTCGTATATGGCCTTTACTATGTTGAGGTATGCTCCCTCTGTTCCCACTTTGCTGAGTGTTTTTATCATAAATGGGTACTGTACCATATCAAATGCTTTTTCTGCATCTATTCAAAGCTTTTCTAACTCTGTACCTCTCTTTTGCCTCCTCTCGAAGAGTTGTTTATAAGCACTAATGTTGACTGTGACTTGAGTTTCAGTATTTCTTCTTTCTCAACCTGCCAGATATATTAAAAAGCAAAATTTCCTAGAAATGGGAAGTAAGTAATGAAGGAGAAAAGAAATGAAAAGACGTGAATAATCTGCAAATAGGATAACTCACTGCAATATGTCTTGATATTGATTTAAATAATTTCAGGTATAAACTAAAACAGACATTTTGAATTAATACCATTGCATTCTTTTTTCTCCTATTATGTTAGAAGGAAAAACAACATAATATCCTTAAAGTTCTTCTCCATAACCTGAGTCAATTCACTATATTTGAAGGAGGTATATTAGAAATAAAAATAAAGCACTATGCATAGAGCTGATACTCTAGCATTACCTGGGATCCAGTTACAAAGTAACAAAATAAAATACTAGTGTCATGATAGGACAGTGAGTTCCTCCTTTATTACATTAACTCACAACTTCCTCTACGATGTTGGTAAGGGAGGGAGGATTAGAATAAAGTGATAGGTAACAGTGTTCTCTTGAGGTTTGACAGGGAGGTCAAAGTCTAGAGGTTTCCAAGTAAGTTAATGAAGCTCATTTTTAACAGGAATTGGAAAAGAGAGGTGATGGTGAAAAATCAGATGAGGAAAATGAAGAGAAAGAAGGAAGCAAAGAGAAAAATAAAGAAGGTGATGAAGATGAAGAAGATGATGCTGCAGAACAAGAGGAATATGATGAAGAAGAGCATGAAGAGGTAATAGTCTATTTTGGAAAGGTAACAAAGTGACTAAGGTTAATAATTATCTAAAAAGGAGTCAGGTACATAATGTAGATTAAAATGAACAAACAAAAACCAAGTTGATGGGAACGAGGGACGTACTATCACTGTCATCAATTCCTATGTATGAAGAGGATTATTATAGCATTGAAGTTATAGCGATGCCAAATTGAACAAGATTTAAAAGTAATTTTGAGAAACTTGGTGTACTTCAAAATAAGCTGGAGTCAACCCAGATATGTTTGAGCAGGGTAACTTGGTTGGTCACCGCCTCATTGGGACTTTGTAGAGACCTCATGTAGTAACCCTAGGGTGAGTTTCTCCTCCATTTCAGTGGCCTTTGTCTTCATTCCATTTCAGCTTCTCACACCACACTCTGAATCTTTCTTCTCCTGAAGCTCCTCCAGCTATGAAGTCTTACACGGTTTAATTATTTTCCATTATATTTCAGATTCTTTTGAAATTTATATTGGTGTAAAGGAAAAGATATGGATCTATTTTTAACAGTTTCCAAATAAGCTGCTAACCTCATTTATTAAATAATTTGCTTTCTTCATTCATTTGAAATTCTTCTCTATCAACTGTTAGATCCCACATCTAGTTAGATGTATTTCTAGACTCTGTTCCATTGATCTGTTTCTGAACCATCACGAAGCTGTTCGTTCCAGTGACTAGAATCTTCTGATTATTTGTTAATATTTTTAGGGCATGTTGCCCTTCTTTTTCAGGATTTACCTGAGTATTATCTGTTTATTCTCCCAGATAAATTTTAACTAAACATTTTCAAATTAATCATACGCAGTTGTCTCATTTTCTTTCAAGATCACTCAGTTTATTGCTGCACTCTGCCTTGATTGAAACTATGAAACCCTCTGATCCGTTTTCTCTACTCTGTTGGCTCACGGTCTTCATTTCCTTCCCGAAGGAGCTCTTGCTCCCTTTCAACTTCTTTCTTGCTATTGCTCTTGTCCCTTGGTCTCCCAGCAAATACTCTAGACCAAAGCAACTTTTGATCAGTTCCACGGTCTCCTTCTTTTCCCTTCCAAACCTGCTTATTGAGCTTTTCTAAGGAATCACATAAACTGATACCACTTAAAAAAAATCACTCATCTCATTTTGCTGGCTAACACGCTTTCTGTTTCTCTTGAGAAGTCAATTCTCCGTAGCAAGTATTTTAGATTATCTGTCTTCATAACCCCTCTCCTTGACTACCTTCTCTTTCACTTTTAGCAGATATAGTACCTTCATACAGAAAATAATGCCATCAAGAGGAAACTCTCTTTTATTTCATGTCCTCTGCTTTCAAACGAATTGTCTTCCCTTCTCCTCCTCTTTTTAATCAATGGAATAATTGTCCTGCATCCTATTTGAGGCCAATTGTCCTACCCTCTTAGGGGACTATACTCGTGCCATTTATCTTTTCGTATTTTTAAGCTCTCAACCATGCCATGCCTCCCCCATACATTGGCCTCAAGCTTCAGGCAGTTTCCAGACTTGTTGGATTTCTTGGCACCAGAGAAGCCAAGCCAGCTTGGCTCAGCCGGATACAGAAGCTTATAGTATTTAGGGAAGACAAAGTGATGAAAAAAAATCTGAATAATACAAGTTACCTTTCTTGCATTATTTATGTAAATTTATATATAAAATCTTACCATCCAGATACTAAGTAAGTCGATATCCAGGAGACTTTCTTTTGGGAATAGTCTCTATTTCTTACTCTGTAATAATTCTTGCCGTAAACAGTAGAGATGTGGAGATTAATTTTTTGTTGTGACTGATTTCAATCATGTACAAAAATGTAGTAACTATTAAAATAAACAGCCCAGCTTTAACAATGATCAATACATAGCCAATCTTTCCCTCACTCATTCATCCACCCACTCTGCTCTTGTTCTCCCACTTCAAAACCCATCTGCCTTGGATTATTGTAAAGGAAATCCTAAGCATTGTATCATTTCATCCATAAATATCTCAGTATATACTCAAAAACAAGGGCTCTTTAACAGTATCACAGTAGCATTATTATACCTAACACAATGAAATATAATTCCTTAATATAATTAAGCGTTATATAAGCCAGTGTCCAAATTTTTTCAGTTGTCTCAAGAAATTATTTCAATGAAAATCCAAATATAGTCCGTATACTACAGTTGGTTGATGATTTTCTTAAATATATTTTAATCAGTATTTAAAGTGGATTTTTGAATTTTTGATAGAAAGAAATATATCTTGAGTCATTTTCATGGATAATAGTCTTAAGATTTGGAATACTCTCAGTGGCTAATCCCCCTGAATCTATTGGAAATTGAGTTGTCCTGGATGGAATGTGGTATGGCATCCTCAAGTTGTTTGTTTTTAAGATTTTATTTACTTTAGATAGATGGGAAAGGAGGGAGAGGGAGAGAAACATTGATCGGTTGCTTCTCATATGACCTCAACTGGGAACCTGACCCATAACCCAGGCATGTTCCTTGACTAGGAATTGAACCAGCAACCTTTTGGTTTGCAGGACCATGCCCAATCCACTGAGCCACACCAGTCAGGGTAGGATCTTCAAGTATTGATTTGGTTTCTTCAGGCCTTTTTTTGATAGAAAGCAAAAATCCCTGTGCTTCTGCTCAGTTGTACATTGTGACTGAAAACCTCCATTCTGAAGTGGTCTAATGTTAATGTCTGTACATTTGTTTGTAATAAGTGTTGAGTGGTTTAGCTAACTAAACCATGTATTGTCCCACTGAGGTGTAATTACTTAAATGAGTCATTGTCCTAAAGTGTACCGGGCACCCCTTCATGTTCTCTGAGCTAACTGGGGTCTGAGAGTAGTAAGAGGCAGTGGCCTTGAAGAAAGCAGTACAAGTAGGTGCAAGTGAAAGCTAATGAGGTTTCTAAGCAGATGGCATAGCAGAGACTTGTTTTTAGCCTGGTATATTTTATTGCCTACATTAGGTATTTATAAACTTAAAGGGACAGCCTACATTATGTTCCTTATTAATGTTACTATTCATTTAGCTTAATGTTTACTGAGCAATCTATCATTTCACTTAGGAAAATGACTACATTAATTCCTACTTCGACAACGGAGAAGATTTTGGTGCAGACAGTGATGACAACATGGATGAAGCAACCTATTAGCTATGAAATTTCTCAAAAAATATTTTTATGATACAGCTTCTGAACATTTGGACAGACTTATTTCCTATTTTATTTCTGAAGAGGAATGTGTAAGTATTTTATTTTTGTTCCTGTTTTGTTGGACAATATTTGTTACCAAAACATTCAGAAGCACTTTGAGTTTACATACTAGTTACTTTACCAATAAGTCTCTGACACTCTGACATTCCTTCTTAACACTTCTTTATCCCACTTAAGTATTGAAATGAAAATTTTATTTTTGGTATTATTTGGATTAGAATGTGCATCTTTTAATCTGTTTTTATACTTGAACAAATTATTTTTAACTGCTGACCTCATCATAATAGATTTCTATAACCTGAAAGTTGATTTAATACTGCACATAGAGCACTTTAAAAACAAAGAAACTTGAAAATAATTTTATTTTTTATCTTTCCATGGTATGTTCTATGCTACTATATTATGACTACATAAACCTACCTAAGCTCTTACAAGTGCATATGGCATAAGGAGTTAAGTGATCAAAAATATATACAAGGAAAAAAGCCAGTCGGAGCTGTATAAATTTCACAGCTTACATCTCAGCCAGTATAAAGACTTGGAATGAATATTAAAAATACTTGAAATTGGGGTTATCTTCATATTATGCAATATATGAATTAATCATCTCACTGTAATAAGTTTGATATTTTGAATAGTTGGGCTTATGAGAAATTAGACTGAGACATTTTATTTAAATTTGTACTTTACGAAAGTGGTTAAGTTCTAGTCATACATATCTCACTGTAGAATGCATGTGTGAGAGCTGTGAGATATAATGGCCTCTTATATTTCAAAGGACCCATTGCTATCTAATTGATTTATGTAACAGTGCAGAATAAAACTCAGGTCACTTTGGAGTTAAGATTAATCTTTTTTGTTTTAACTAAAAACTAGCTCCCCTGACTTTTTATATTGGGAGTGTGGGGGATTACCTAAAAACCTTAGCCTTAAAGATTCACAAATGCCAAAGATTTTGAAGGGAATTCATATTATGTATTTCAAAAATGACTTACTAATATTACCTACCAAAGCCCTGTCTGGGTAGCTCATCCCTATGCATCAAGGTTGTGGGTTTGATCCCTGCTCAGGGTGCATACAAGAATTAACCAGTGAATGCATGAAGAGGTGGAAGAACAAATTGCTGTTTCTCTCTCTCCCTGCCCCCTTCTAAAACCAGTCAATCAATAAAAAATGTTATCTGCCAAAAGAAATAAATTTATTTTTCCCTTTGGGGAAGACATCACCCATTAGTCTCTAACCTGTGAATCAGAGCCCTGGACTCTCTTTCTGTCTTTACAATTAATAAACTCAGTCTTGAAATTGAGCGTGGTTTTCAGTGCCTTAGTTTCTTCACTTGTGAACAATTTTCTGTAAAAACTGCTTACAGACCAACCAAAATTTACCGTATGCATTAATCATCTTAGCATATAGAAATAGTCAGTTGTTCATTTAAATTTAGTCTGGCCCTCTAAAAAATTGTAGCTTATAAAGTGGTTGAAAACACTGTTTTGAGAAACAAACATATGTTCCTCACAAAGTACATTATAGTCTGATTTTCCCATCTTGTTTTCTGGTGAGGAAATTTTATATTCGTTAACATAGCTTCCTCAGAAAAAAGATCACTTACAAATGCAATACTTCCTCAGATAATTGAAGATGGGTGTGAGGACCATTATTAGTTTAGTACTTTTGATCAAATGTGAATTAGTTTAAAGGAGCTTATAAAATATTTAAAGATTATAAATGGAAAATGAACAAAATAAGTCTACTTTAAAGGAGCCATCTACTGTACTTAGAGTAAAAAAAAATCAGTTTCATTTGTAAAAGGGAAGTAGTCATTTAGGACTGATAGTTAACATAGGTGTTTTATTCTCTCAGTTCATATTACCTTAGGCTTACATTTAATTTATAAAGTCTTATGTCTGTAATTCTGTGTACTTTGTTGTAAATCTGCAGATACTGCTTGAACAGGGAAAATACACCAAAGATACGCTTTTTTCCTCTCCCCTAGCTTTTAGTCTGCCTCCAACATTTTAGCACTGCAGATGGTAAGACAGCCCTTTGGGTAGTGGTTTGCTTTGCGAAGCCCCAGCCATCTCCACACCATGTGCATTCATTCTTTTTCCCTTTTGGAAAAATCTCCTTACAAGTTTAAAGTAGACTAATTGTGAGAACAGGCTGGAAGTATTTGCAGATTTATTTGCCAGCATGAATCTTGTTTTTGTGGTTAAAATCTCAAGACTGGAAGTTCTTCTATAGGAAGGTAACTTTTAATGCAGAAATAGTGATTATATATAAAAAAGTATATACTTGTCGGTGGAGTCTTTAAAATTGCTACCTGAAAAGCAATACTGTTTTGTTACTATCATGCTTATTTTTCAGTATTTGTTTACATATTAAATTTTTATAAAATAAAATTGTGTCCTGTTTTACATTAAGATGTTTTACTTTGAAACTACTTAAATATATTTGATAGAGAAAACTAATTTGTTAATATAGATTTTACCTGGTAAAATAACTATTGAGCAGGGATGTCAGTATCTAATACTCTTAAATAAATCACCAACAAAAGAAAACTCAAGGTGATTGAAGTCGTGATAACAAACTAAGAGATTTGGCGGTGTATTAGCATGATAATCGGCATGACAGAGGGACTCACACTGGATACAAGAGAGGTAACACATTCACAGAGGATGTTAATTTTTCCTTCCCCTTTACTTTAAATGGACAGTATCAGTGGCTTGGCCTTAATACAGTATGGTTAAAAGCTCTGGAGTTAGTAAAAACTTTTATTATTAACCAAACTGTTCATTAAATATAATTTTAACATCAAGACAATTGTAAAAGGAACACATTGTAAAACCTTCCATTAAATAAAAGATCCAAATAATTTTCTCAGTTTTTGCTACTGTACTTTTTAAAAATTAATAAAGTGGAAAGGCTTTTTGTTTCATAATGAATTTTACATATAAATAGAGCATATCTTTCTGATTGACCCACAACTTGCTAAGAAGTCCTAGACCCTGCCTAAGGAGTCTTGTTCCCTGAGATCCAAGATCCTTCAAGGAGCCTTCATCTGAAATTCGTTTTCATTTCATTGCACTTGCACAGCGAGTATAAGTAATCCACAGGATTTTGTTTCAGTATAACAAGGGGGAAACTTGAGTGGGTAAATCTTTGGCAGTTTGACTGTCTTTGTATCACATATTTTGACACAAGAGAAAAGGTATGCTTTACTCAATTAAATTCACCAGCTTCCATTTTAGATTGAATAAAATAGAAACTTTATTTTGAAGATCTTTTAAAATATGAAAAGGGGCAAAAAGATTTATAAACCAGTTTTACAAATGTACATACTAACAATGTTATACAAGTCCATCTCACATTTATATAAAATATATTACACAAAAGGTTTACAGTGTTTGTATATATAAAAAGAATTAACTTTTGCATTCAGTTATTTCTGTGGTCTAACAGTGCAATATGCACATACTTAGAAGAAAAATAATGACTCCTGAGGAGCACTGTTGTAATTCAAAATGGTTCCTATCACAAAGCACCGTTTAAATACTTCAAAAAACGCCACCTTTACCCTGTAGCACTTTGACTGGACCCTTGCTTCATGGTATTTCTAATATAAACTCCAACTGTATTCTTCATATTCCAAAGTAGATAATTTTAGAAGTAGATATCGTTAAAAAATAAGTAACGAACCATTACGGTTCCTTTCAATAACTCTTCAGGCCACTGAATAGCAAATAGAACCCAGAAAAAGAAAAGCTTTAAAAAACAGAAAGTCCTCTGGATAAGTTAATTTAACATTGCAGTCTTCTAATTCTTAATGTGGCCAGCAGACTCAGTTTATCTTAAATGACTTTTATTAGTTCAAAACAAACTCGACCATTTGAACCCAACCAAAAAAATATGTCCCCCTAAAAATAGCAGATTTTGCTTCACTTGTAACTCCAACTTTTAATGAACCAAATGCAATGATTTGCAGTTCTGTTAATTTTATACTTGCACACATGTATATATATCTGTATTTTTTCAATGTGAAGCCTCAAATTCAGATAAGGGTTTCAACACAATTAAAATTCACAATTTTTCTTACTTTATTAATAGTTTTCCATAGTAATCTGTATTGGCTACAAATTTTGATGTATATTAGTACTTTTTAAAAGCAAAAATTACATTAAATGCTTAGGAATTTCTTTTAAAAATGACATGACGATTAGAATCTATAATTCCATGTAGAACAGAATTATATAATTCAATTAAAAATATATCATTCAGATATACAGAAAAAGGGAACTGCCTCCTTCAAAGAACAGGACATTAACAAGTAGATAGTACACCTCACAACTTTAGAAATAACTTATTCTGGAAATCAAAGTACCATTAGCAAGAAGGAATCACCAGCTTTTGGCAATTTCATCAATTTGATGTAAACAAAATTCTACACAGGACATTTGGCCTATTCTACCCTAAAATACTCTGTAGTTTCTTCCCTAAAACTTGATTTTTTTCAGTAGGCGTAATAAATGCAACGTAAACTGGCCAAGTTTAACATTGAGCATAAATTAGAAAGACCACACTCTTCAAGATGCCCAAGGTATTTTAAAACAATATTTTAAATTTTAAATTTAAGAGCTACTAAAAATCAATTTGCTACAATTTCCCTATTAACACTTTTTGGTAATTATCTAAGGTCCTCAAATACATGCAAAGGCCTTAGTATTTGACTTCTGTCTCTTATACTTTGCTACTGAAGGTACATAAAACCTTATTTACCATACATATTTATTCACCCCACTTTGTATCAAGACTGGAGTTTGAAACATAAAGTGGTCAAAGAGCTGAAACAGTATTAGGAAATAATGCCCAGAAAATAAGGTGGTATTACAGATCTTAAGGTACTTTATTATACACAAAACAGGCCATCCAGACTCCACCAGATCTTGCTTCTAATGAATCATTTTGGTTACATTTTAAAAAACGCATACTTTAAGAACTTAAATGATAGAATCAATATACAAAGGCTTATCTAGCAGATCCACAGCAGACCTTAAAAACTGACACTATCAAACCCTTTAACCATACACCTTTGGCTTCTGTTACCCAATCTTATGCTATAGTTCAAAGGAAAAAAAGGTCTAAGTTGGACATTTTCTCTGTCCAACTTAGGTGGACAGAGAAACAGGTGAAGGGTTCAATAAATAAAGCAACGTGTCTGTTGCTGATGTCAAAGGTGTCTTTACTCTTGCTTTTGCTTAATGAACTATTTTCTGCAACAAACCTCAGAGGCAGACACTGACAACTTGTTTTAACGCCATTAATTTGTGCTTGATGGTAAAAGTGGAGATGAATTTATACAGTGTTATAAATCCCATTGGACCGTCTGAAAAAATGCCTACTTTTAATTCCAAAAAAATTTGCTTACATACTTTATAAGGCATTAAATATAAGTAAGGCATGTTACCACATGTAACACAGCACAATATGTAGGGAATTACTTTCTAAATAATGCTAATCAGTACATGTATAACTTTCATTAAAGAATTATAAAAGTGCTTTCAAATACCAGAAGCAAGTGTAATGGCCTAAAAATCAGAAGCTGAGGCAGCATTCTTTAAGAGACAAAGATTACTTTTGGTTCTTTACCTAATCCAGTGTTCTAGTGACGAACGGGCAATGTCCCAACACTTTAAACACATTATTTTGGGGGTTAAATATAGTATTGAATCTCTATCTGGGTCTCTATTACACATTACATATTGCTTTCCCACTTCTGTGTTTATTTCATGTCTTTCTTCATAGCATATATGCTAAACTTGTTTTCAGAAAGTTTTAAAATGGTGTATTAAGTTATGTGCTAATTTTAGAATCAAACATTTCTGCAACTAAATATTTTAAATGGTTCACATTAGTGAATTTTCTTCAGTTGCATATATCTGGTAGTATTATTCTGCTTACTAAACACTAATAACCTTAAACCAAAAACTAATTATTTAAACATTAGCCAATCTTAAATTATGTTTTCCAAGTTGAGGACTTCCTGGACACATATTTCAATTAATTTCTGCTTAAGCATTGATAGATAAAACAGATAGGTAGATTTACTGTTCTCGGTTATCAACTAGCAACTGCAGGGATTTTATACTCAACCCATTTGTAAATGGCTCAAAAAAGTGAAAAACAAGCATCTTCAATCTTCCTTAATTCTGCCTTCAAAGTGGTTATTGAATATAAATAACTGATTAATCACATTCCAGAACATGTGATCACTAACATAATTATGAGCTAATTGTTATGTTTTGTACTGAGCAGCAGGAAACTGAGAATTGTGACTATGGAGTTTATGATCATCCTGTTGGCCAAAGGGTATTCCTTTAGTTGGAGCAATTCCATTTTCCATTTCTCTCTGCTGTGATGGGGGTGTGACTCCTGAATGCAAATGTGAAGAATCCACTGTTGAATGATGACTAACGTCCACTTTAGCTAAAATTTCATAATACAGCAAATAAAATACTGGTGTTATTATACCCACTATCAGCATTATCACCACAGCTGTCCACCACCCTATCCCCCAGTCTGCTCCATAATAAGGATCCTTACGTTGAATGTTTTTGTGATCAGGTTCAAAACGTACTTGTTGTGCTGTTAAGGCAGACACCACTTCATTAAGGTTTTCTCGTTTGGTGTCTGTACATTTTACTAATTGTTCTATGTCTCGGTCTACTTCTTTTAAAAAGCTACCAGCTGACTCACTGGAAGAAAGAGAATCACTAAGTGACAAAATTTCCTGTTGTTCTGGAACATATTGAATAGATGAAGGACGTGAAGCCTGTCTTCCTTTTGGAGGATGAAGTGTTTCAGTCAATGAACTAAACTTTTTTACTGGAATTTTGACAGATCTAAGGGCAAAAAAGTCTTGATCGCTGATGAGATTGTTTACCCTCTTGATATCTGCTACCTGTAAAAAAAAAAAAAAAATTAACAATTCTAAACCAAAAGGTAGCACTATTCATTCATCCCACTTATTTTTGGAGAAGGGAAAAAGTTTAGCTTAATTACTAGTGGCATTAAGTTATCACACCGAGAGATTATATTTTACTTGTGGATATCGATTCTGCACCACTTTTGATCTACGAGTCTTAGGAAATCACCAATTAACTTTCTATGTCTCCCATGTAAGTAACACTTATGCTAGCTATTGAAGTAGATTCTAGGGTCCTGTTTCTATGTATATCATGCACAAATACCATCCTTTTACAGCTTGTAAACAATTGGGGAAGGAAAGATTATAGATACTTATGTTCTTTCGTCCAATGTGGCAACTAGGAATATAGGCAAATGTCAACGTACCTAACTAAAACTACCTCAGTTTATCAAAACTAAGATCCATCAAACCAAGATGCAACTATTTTACATCTCACTATTTTATGTCTCATTAAGGGGGGGGGGACACACCAAATATTGAAGATGCCACCATTCTAATGTCAAAGGAACAGTGTTAAAATGTGTAAAAAAGCATGTCTTAGAATTGATAAAATATATCTTGTTCACTTATCTTATGAAGCCATTTTCCCAAACTTACTAGTGTAAATGCATTCTTCAACTACCACCAAGATCAGTCATTTTTATAAGTTTTCCTATATGTTATATAGTCCTCAACCTATCTGTATATCCTATATATATATGCTATTGTGGTGAGACATAGTAGGGGATGGTACTTCTCAGATTATCAATTACTATGCCAGGCCTTCTCACTATCTCAAGTTGTCAGTCCAGTTCATTTCCATCAAAGCTGTAACCTAAGCTCTAATCATTTATCATCTGTTGATGTCAAAGAGGTAAACTGAGTCTAGGATAAAACTTAAGATTTTCTGGTTTGGTCAACTCAATTGATAATGATGCCAATTCATTGAGATATGGAACACTATGGAGGGAGAAAAAGAATGAAGGCAACACTTATACATCTTGCCTTTGAGGTGCCTTAAATATAAAAGTAGAAGATGTCCAAAAGGTAGTTATAATGTTATGTCTGAAATGGAGATGAATGATCTTAGCTCGAGATACGTATTTGTGTATTACCAGCAAAAATGGTAACTGAAGTCATAAGAATAGACAGATTCATGGAAAAAAAAGTAAAAGGTGACATATGAAAGACTTCTGTGGAATGCAACACTTGAGGCATATGTTGAATGAAAGAAATCCATAAAGGAGGTTGAGAGTGACCAGGAAAGCAATATAAGATGGTGGATAAAAGCACTGACTATCTGGGTTTGAAGCATGGCTCTGGCACTTTCTATTGCTGTAGGGTTTAGGGCAAGTTTTTTAACCTGTTTCCACATATTTAAAATGACAGTAATAATACTACCTATGCTATATGGTTGTTGTAAAGATTAATCAATTTAAATGTATGAACACTTAGTATAGTGACATATAGTATTGTTATGCAAATACTAGCTGTTCTCACATATTAATAGTAAGAACATCAGAAACCTTCAGTATCAAGGTCAAAGAAGGTTTTAGAAGGAGGTGGTGAACTGGATCAATGGCAGATTACTGATCTAGTCATATGAAGACAGAGTTCTTGGAAAAATCAATTCCCTTGAAGTGTGTGTGTGGGAAGAGAGGGACAGAAGATTGAAGAGTAACTAGGAGATAAGAGATAGTAAAGATAAAGGGTCCTTTGTGAGTTTACTACCTTGAGATTGTTTTTTTAAGGTAAACGAAGGTCCAACAAAATTAAAAGGCAACCAAATGAATGGGAGAAGATATGTACAAACAGCTGACAAAAGGTTAATATCCAAAATATATAAAGAACTCATACAACTCAACACCAAACAATCCAAATTTAATAATTGGCAGAGGACCTGAAAAGATACTTCATACAAATGGCCAACAGAAGTATGAAAAGATGTTCAATTTGACTAGCTATTAGGGAAATGCAATTCAAAAAGTACAATGAGCCCTAGCTGGTGTGGCTCAGTGGATTGAGTGCCTGTCTGTGAACCAAAGGGTCGCTGGTTCGATTCCCAGTCTAGGGCACATGCCTGGGTTGCGGGTCAGGTCCCCAGCAGGAGGGCATGTGAGAGCAACCACACATTGATGTTTCTCTCCCTCTCTTTCTCCCTCACTTCCCCTCTCTAAAAATAAATAAATCTTTTTTAAAAAAGTACAATGAGATACCACTTCACACCCTTTAGAATGGGTATCAGTAAGACAGGTAATACAAGTGTTGCAGAGGTTGTGGAGAAAAAGA